>VOPJ01004235.1:11692-39840 GCA_014673585.1 Semibalanus balanoides | reverse complement strand
GCGCCGTCCAACCAGCATTATGCCATTATCGAAACAAGGATCCACCTACGCAATGGTGGCGTGCTATCTTGTTATCCTGCGACGCAGTCCCCAGTGACTGCAACTTTGGCTCGTCAGCAGGAAGCTAGCACCGCTCCGTCTGACATAACAGAGGGCGATAATACGACGCATGCATAGCGGCGTGACGCTCTCCCGGCCGCTTCTAACTCAAACTCACCCACTTTAACTTTTGCATTGGTCTCAATTGCCCCGTTTCGCTGATTATGTTGCTGCTACCTAAACCCACCAGGCGCTGGGGGCCTTTTTCGCCCCCTGGTTTTCCAGCGATAACACATGGACGCGAAGGGATATAAACTTTAAAGTTTGGGTATCTTCAAACTAATACCTAGGCCACATATGTGTAATATTTGAGTCAATCCCAGGTCAGATCACAGTGATGTCACAAAGCCAAATATAGGTCAGGATTCCCCATCCCGGAGCTATGAAAAACAAACCTTCACAAAACATCGACAATTATTAAACTAAGCGTGATATCCTAATTTGGAGTCCCATGGACGTCCACCGACCGATCAACCAATCGGTCGCCGTACGGCAGTCACCGACAGCTGGTGCGATGGTTCTTCAGACATATAGCAGGCGTGGGCCGGCCCTCGCGCCCCGCCAATGCATCACTGATCAGTATCGAACCTCAGACGGCCGGCGATGGCCAAATTTGTGCCGGACCAATCTACGATCCAGTCGGGGCCGTTGTGGACGGTGGGACAGCTGATAGGAGCAGGGTAGGAACAGGACGACATATGGTGCCGAGGTGTGGGCTGTGTATTACCACTGCACGGTGACGGCAGCCAGGCACATGATTGAATGCCAGCCGAGGAGTTTGGGTCCGTTCGTGCCGCGGACGCAGTCTCGTGTTTTTGGGTTCGTCAGATAGGGTTTCACTGACTTAAGATCTGAATACCGTTCTCAAATCGGACTCCAAGTTCGGTTGTCGAGCTTGTGTGCAGCTGTGCTCCTCCACTTTATTTTGAAAGCTGTCAGCGGCGACAAATTATTTCGTTTACTTCAGATGCCGTTGATTGACATGATATCAAATGGTACATCGGTGTCACGGGCTACAAATGCGATTAAAACTTTACCGATTTGCTAAGCGTCATCGATTCGTCACATAGCCGCCTCACTGCAAAACCCGTCCTGAATGTGCAAATATTTCTAGTACCGACTAGTCGCAAACATTGCGTTTCACCAGGCGGCTCCACAGAAAACCTGGAATACATTCCAATCGCTCCCAAATAGATGCACTACATCCACCTGAAATCGGCGGCCGAAAAGCTTAGCGTCGACTCAAACTCGAGCTATCGGCCGTGATTTGCAGTCCGAGCTAGATGACTCACTTTCCACCGCGGTGAGACGGCGCGGTGCATTGTATGGTAATGTCGGCGGGGCCGGGCGGCGCGGCCGGCTTTCAGCGCGTCTGTCGATTGGCACTCGATAGCGGCTGCGGGAGATGGCGAGCGAGCAGAGCTGTTTGTACCCACCGACGACCGCTACATACTGAGCAGCGCTGACCTTGACCTCCCTGCACAGCCACAGCCACAGCCACAGCCACAGCCACAGCCACAGCCACAGCCACAGCCACAGCCACAGCCACAGCACAGCACAGCACAGCACAACACAGCACAGCACAACACAGACAGACGCGAGACACGAGACAGACAGACGAAGCGCGATCTCGACATGACAGGCCGACCGTGCACAGCCTGCATCAAACATGTGCCTTGCTGCTGACTCATTAAGTTACTGCAATCTGCTGGCGGGGTAGCCCTCGGAGGCGCACTGTGGACGCCACCACAGTTAGTGACGTCATCGAGAGAACAGCGCCATCTTTCCCGGCGGCACGGCGGTGGGCCTGGGTGGGCCCACGCCGCGTGGCCGTGCCGAGGATAGAGGTGCGGGGGGCGGGCCTGGGTGGGGCTGACGGCAGTCTGGTGGGCGGCTACGTCATCAAAACACGACCGTGTCCGACACACGGCCGGGAGAGAGGAGAAGTCGGAGCTGACGGTGGACATATGGTCCGGTGACGTCACGGTAATGCCCAGCCACCCACCGGCAGAGCAGTGGTGCTATATAACACGGGATTACACGGGCTGATTACAAAGTCTTTCGCGGGTGAACTCGAGGATGGTGTATCCCATCTGAGCTACCTACTTTGTGGATACATATTTGTATCAACGACTGCATATTATCTTGGACTGCCTAGACCACGCCATTTAATGCTCAACCTATACCACGCGTGTTTGGGAGCAAACGTGTGTGAGCGTACGCCTTGTTTGTGTTCCTGCCGGTGTCGCGTGCGTGCGGTTTACGTCCTGCCCATTACCCGTCTCGTATTCCACCGCTAGAAATCAGCGGCACCGCAGACGAGGCACGCAGCGCCGTGTAATCGCCGGCTGTGATTGTAATTAGCCGTGCTGGAGGCGTCCGACTCGTGGTGGAGACCAGTGGCAGCCGCTTCATCAGCTCTCAGAGCTCTCAAATGTGACGCGAGTGACGCAACACGGAGAGACGCCGAGCACGACCGCCAGAGGATGAGAAATAGACAACAGCTTAGAGGCGGGAATTGTCAAAATCGGTCATTAAACATGCGAAGAGTAATTATACATCAAAAGTCTCCAAGGACCACAGTTCTCGGGGGGTTAACGAATATATACCATAACTGTAGTTATTAACAAGAGACAAAAATGAGTTGCTATTTTGCAGCTAGTATTAAGTTCCATATCTGACCACCGCCGGCCACCCACAGTTGCTGGTATGAGGCGGCTTCTGATCACGCGTGAGCGGCCCCTCGTCTGTAATTCCGCACCGGAGAGGACGCCTGCAGGGGCCATCACGGCGGCCGCAGACCACCGTGTAGCTTGTGAAAAGCGTGAAACGGAATCAGCGGCGCCGCCGGGTGCAGGTTGGCGTGAGGATAGTATAGGGAGGAGGAGACTGAAAAGGTCGCGAAACTGATGACGGACGAGACGCGAATGCACGTCTGTGTCCAGAGTCAGGGGGTTTGACGGGCCGAGACGGGGGCGACCCGAGCGGCTCTGCGAAGGACTGTGAATGGGTACTCCTGGGACTGAGACGGGACTCGGACTGGATAGATTGCTGAGAGATTCAGGGATGGCCGGTGTCCTGTAGACCGCGGGCAGGACACCACTAGCGGCTGTCCCGCCGTAGGATACAGAGATGTATCTTATGACTTATCTATGCATGTGTGTTATGCACACTGCTAATGATACATGGCGCAATAAACTGCGCAGTTTACATACACAAGCATGATGGCGTCTAAAGTTACATGGGCGCTCATGTTCAGCTTTGTTTGGAATGTACCTACATGCATGCATATGCAATGTTTACCTCTTATCTTACTGGGTCACGATAATATTACTCATTCCGCACCACTTGACCGTGGAAGCGCCGTTCCACTCTGATGTGCAATGCTGCAACAGCACAGCTGCTGCACAGTTAGGTACGTCAGCTGACACATGGCGTTATACATATGCATGTCTCTGTTGTGAACCGTCCCATAATTTTCACTTGCGTTTTCGTAATTAAAGCTGGATTCTGTAGGCAGATTATTGTCTGAGTGAGGTTAATTTGGACTGTATTTCGTCCCACCACCACGTGGCGTGACAGGCAGGGCCGGCCCGTCACCGTGAGAACCTCTCAGCGGAGCGTCTCCCTACCACGTCATCGCCTATAATGAAGTCATGGCATGAGTCCGAGCCGCCGCCGCCGCCGCCGCCGCCGCCGCCGCCGCTGCCGCCGCTGCCACGACCGCCGGGCGGCCAATACGGTCTGACCGGCCGGCCGTCTGCCGAGCGTGATAAACGAATATTGCATATTGCACACACACACACACACACACACACACACACAAACGCTGCACAGAGCAACACACACACACACACACACACAACAACACACACCACACACACACCACACACACAACAACAACACACACAACACACACACCACAGACACACACACACAATCACACACAACAACACAATCACACCACCACACACACACACACACCACACACACACACACACACACACAGGACACAGACACACACAACACACACAGCACACACACACACACACACACACACACACACACACACCTCCCTTCGGCTGAAGCAGGCAATCACAATCAATCCCGTCAAACCGGCGTGAAGAACTCGTTACTCGGCCAGACAATGGCCAATTAGAAATAAACCACGCCGAGCCTGCCGGGCGTTAGCCGAGCTCTGCAGCGCAGTCCGCTGGTGAAGCTATCTTATGAAACGTGAACCTGTTTTACGGCGAGTGCAAAGTAGTGTAACATCCCTAAGTGAACACCAACACACCGGTTTCAAGAGTTGTTTTACACAGAACTAAGAAAGCAAGAGTGATTTAAAGACGCCTTTTTAAGGCGCGCCAACCCAGCGTAATGGTGGCGCTGTCAAACCCGCTCCTACACAAGTTATTATGAGTGTATATTCCGATGCAAAGGTCTATCGTGGGTCGAGGGACGTATAGTGTATGAACACGTGGGATTAAATTCCCTTATTTCCTGTAGGTATACGGAGATTTATCCTCTTTCCAAGCAAGCGATCGTGGAATTCAATTTACGACGAAGCATCTCATTTTGGAAGTTAAAGACTAAACATACTTATAACAGACAGACGTATTTTTTAATAGGCGTAAATATTTTCCGGAAATAGGTGCTGCATGAAGAAGCGACTCATATAACAAATGTCTGAAAAGACGTAAGTTTTAGATAAATGGCGACAAAGTGAAGCAAAGTGAAATTATCTGCCAAACGCGTAGCATTTAATGAATATTGTGATGAGCAAGTTTGCAAAATGGTTTCGTCGCGGGAACCATGGGAAACCAGCAAGCTAGTAAAAAAAAAGTTACATCCTTAAGAGACTATAACAAATAATTGTCTTCAAATTTATGGGATAGAGACATCTCAATCTTAATTAGCACTTATTGCGTCTTTTGAGCTCTGGCCCTCTGAAGTGTTATTTCCTACAGAGGCTTTGTGGAGTCTCTTTCCAACCTTGTGTTATACTAATGTAACCTATACCAGTATTTGTAATTTCATTTGCCTTACAAAACTCTCTGGAAGATGACTAGGATAATCATGATTAAAGCAAGTGGTGTTGTATATAAAAAATAAATTAGTTAAAACTTGCGCTATTTACCAACGATAAACTGACTGAATTATGAACGCGTAAATGTCAGATTGTGAAGCCAATTAGTACGTGTGTAAGATATACTGATTAGCACCGTCTCTGAACCGACTCATTAGACAAGGTGTTCCAGTCCCGGCTGATATCTTTCGGTTATATCTAACGGAGAGAGCAAGAACAGGGGCCCGCTAGCGTGCGAGAAAGAACAGGAGAAGGAGAAATTCAAAGGCGGCGATGAAGCAAGGGAGCGCTGGAGCCCTCCAGCCGACGGCAGAGCGACCTCTAAGCGAAACAGAACAAACACTTTAGGACGTAAAAACAAAATTATATGTCTGCCATTTTAAAACTGACATAAAATGTGCCAAGCAAAAGACTTTAACTGATTCAGATGACTGGTGAACGCTTCATGTTGCAACCGCTAAAGTATTGCAGATCATTCCCTCTATCTAGACCGCCATCACATTGCCCAGTGTGAAGACACATTTGTCCACTTGGTGTTAGTCTGGGTCTAGGAAGCTCTCACAGCTTCTGCGAGACGAGACCGGTGAAACGCCGCATGCTAATCCGCGCGGATCGGGATCCGGACGCGGTTGCTTCAGGCGCCGGGCTTCTCCGTGCAGGGAACGGTGGCGGAAACGAGTAGCGACCCTACATCGGAGGAGCACTCGCGTACTACGGGTGGCCGCGGTGGCTCCAACACTCTGCCGGCCAGATGAGACGGAGTCCGGGGCGGGTGACCTGACCTCCGCCCGGGCAGCCGGGGTCCACAGCGAGCCGAGGCCGTTGGCCCGCCGGGCGGCTTTTCCTTCCTCGTGTTTAGTGGGTTGTGCAGGCTGAGTAATGAAACGACCGCCAGCGCCTATGTCTCAGCGGCCTCCCGACGGCGCGACCGACTGAGCGGCCGGTACGGTGCCTTACATGGCTGGGCCGGGCCCGCAGACCGCCCCCGTACAACACACAGCCACACCGCCGAGATACGCCACCAACCAGCATATCAATAGCGGAACATGCCGCTTTTGAGTGCCGGCACGATGGAACGACAGATAGCTGGGGCTAGACAGCAGAGAGCTGAAAAGGAAACGCAGCAGGGAGCAGGAAGCGTAAAAAGAAGGTAGGAAATGTGGAACATAAGTAAGGTGGCTCAAAGCAGAAGCAGACACGCGCCAGCAGACGACGGGTTTATGGAGCGGTTGAAGAAAGAGTGAGGGTGGGGAGGAGAGTGGGATGCGTGCTGAATACATGACAGGTGACTCGAAACGCTCACATGTGTTATTACTTATTGTACAGCAAAAACATCGTTGCCCAACCGATATTTGGGTTACGATAGAAAAACTGTATCACAACAGGGGCCAGCAGCGCACTCTGCTACGATCTGAAGCTCCTTTTTCTGAGGTAGACCGTATATAGGGCCTTGGGTAGAACCGACTGAGCAACAGTTCACTGACACATATCTACAGCTCCGTCGTCCACTGGCGGATCCAGGGGAGCATCAGGGGAAATTCACCCCATACAGTAGAACCTGGAGGATTTCAAGAACGAAGTATGGTCCCGCCGTTTCCCTACGACTGGAAAGCGGAGAAACGTTTACGCTTAGGAGCAACTGGAGGAAGTCAAAAAAAATTGTGGGGAACATATACTATAATTTATCGAAAACAACCTTCCTTTGCAGCAGGGATGTCCAGGACAGGATCTTACAACGCGAAAACCTCAAAATCAAACATCCCTACAATGTTCCTGCGGATTTTTCGATAAAAACTCCCGTTAAATAGAGGGGTTTCAATCCGGGGCGCTGCATTCGCGCGTGTGCAAGTTGCAGACTTGATTGGAGTTTATCGGCTGCTGACATATAGCCTCCGGCATTTTCGTGCAGGACAACCTTGCCCACTGGCTTAGCCAATTATCCAATAACTCCATAACAAATTATCCAATTCCTAGAAAACCATACATTTTCTGAATGGCAGTGAAGTAAGGAACATTATTACAGGCCCAGTTTTATTTTTGTGTTGATTGTGATTAAATGACCTTTGACCTCTGGTGACCTGACCTGACCTTCAAACGAGCGCAGTGAAAATAATGTTGTTTGTTATATTTTTATAGATATTCTTAGGTAAGCTGTCTTTGCACAGGATACAATTTGGAAGATGGGTGTTGTTTCTATAAATTACTTTTCTCAATTGCCAATATTAAACTCGTTTTTCTCCTTTTACCAACAAGAAGAGTGAATTTATTTGTTCCATGATTGGCAAACGTGCGGCATTTATGTGGCCACATCGCAAGGGTAATATATCAGGTTGCAATATAACGCCACTTCGAGTTAAGTTTGAGTGAATGTTATAGATTTACCAGGTGAAATTGTTGCACAGTAACCTCTGCAAGGTACCTGAGGTCATCTGAGGTTACCAGCAACATTTTACCACAAACTCTTAATATAATATAGATGGAAACCTGAAAACTACACCAATATGTTTGTTTCGTCGATTTGCGTCGCCAGATATGCAGCATGACCTGGGTCCACAAAATGACCTTGACCAAAGGTCAAGTTTTGAAGTGTTGACCTAGAGAAGGTCAACACCAGCTGACATTTCGTTCGACAGCGCCTTGGTAACGAGACAAACACGTTGATGCTCAACCAATTATAGGTCTTTATGTCTTATCTCGAAACGTATTCACCGAACATGGTGAAGTTGTTCGTCTTTTTGAGCTAGAGTAAAACAGTTTTGCCGTGCATACCTTTTTATTTATAAAAACATATAGCCAAACTGTTACCACCATCGTGTTTGTCTTTTCAAAGGCGCTTCGAAATAGTGGGTACTGGTGCACTCATGGCTAAGGCAAATTAAAATTTGACCTTTGCCTTTTTGAAAGTAGCCCTTTTTTTACTCAGTCATCGTGATTTACTATCCAAGACTCATGTAAATGACAAATTACCTTCATTTCAATATTTGTAATCACCAAGCTCAAGCTGTGCAACCACGAAAAGAGTTCCCTGAGGCTTGGCTCCAATCACGGTCTGGTTCCAATATTAAAATACGTTTTCCACGACCTAAAATTATAATTTTCACGCCGCTTCGTGGCATCACATCGTTGGCCATCGTCATAACGAAGCCATCGTCATCGTCTTCGCTTAGTCGAAACGCTGAATCAAACTAGTCATTTTTAACCTCTAACCCTCTACAAAGCCCACCGCCTATATTTCTGGATTTTATCAGCCAAACCCGTAAAAATTTCGCACCACTTCGTGGCGCTAAATAACTTAGCTACTATAACGTGTACTTACATACTTTATCATGGCAATCAACATTACAAATGCTGCAAAGACTAAAATACACGCAAAAAATAGGAGTACATTTTTCATCATTTCAGCCGACCCCACTGAAGAAAAAAAATCGGCGACGCCCCTGTGAGTTGGTATGAGATAAGGGTTATTATCACTTAGCTTATATGTGTACCTAATGTGTATCTTATGCTACGGAATATCGCATTGTGTTTTTTTTTCTCGAAAAAACAAGATTTTGTCAGCTCAAGTACCCAAAAAGGTGACCAGTCCAAGTCCGTGGAGAAAAAATATACATTTTTGCCCAAAAATGCCCTCCCCTACGGAGAAAGGCTGGATCCGCCAGTGGCTCCGTCCTGACTACCGAGAGCTGTTTTTTAACAGAGGACAAGAACAAGGACAATTGTGATTTTTCTGAAGGTTTCGCATCATATACTGTATCTACTATTCATTTTCTGAAACAGACGATTGCAATCCGCCATTCAACTCCGTGGACACATCTTCATATGTCCTATCTCTTCCCTTTCTGCGGTCCTGTCTGATGGTTTTCCGCACCGCAACATAGTGGCATCTCAAAATTACCATTTACATTCCTCACTCGTATATTTTTAAGCTCTTCGCAGTACAAAAACTAATCCCATTAGAACGTCAAGTTAATCTAGCTCATATAGTCCCACACCTCGTAACAACTAATGGGAACCCGGAGAAACGACTTCGACAGGTGATTTAACGACCCGTCAAGGTCTGTTTGTCCTTCCCTCGGACTATCATAAACAAACGAACACCCTGAGAAAAACAGTCCGTATTCGCCCACTCGACATGCGCCGATACATGCGTTCTCCCGGGGCGAAGACGCACGCGTCGCCAAATTTGCCGCGTCAACTGCATATAACATCAGCGTGCGGCTCGACCGGCACGGCGGTGGATATACAGCACGGCTCATTCATCAGTACAGCACGGCACGGTACAGCACGGCTCATTCATCAGCCTGTCAGTAGGCAGAGGGCGGACGGCCGCTGGTGTCGGCTCACAGACAGCCAGCCCCCGCTCGTCGCCTGTCTGTCTGTCTGTCTGTCTGTCGGACCGTGTTTGTCTCCGGGTGTCGGAGGCGCGTGCCCGGCCGGTGGCGCTCGGAGGCGGCCCTCCCGCCGGCTGCCGCCTGTTTAGCGCTCATTTTCGGGAGGCTGGCGGACACCGGCGGCGGCGGCGGCGCATCTCATCTGCATCGCAAGACGCGGAGAACACACCACAGCGGCCGAGCGCCGGGCCGGCCGCCACTAAGTGCGCCCGCCGCCGCCGCCGCGCCGGCCGCCGGCCAGCCACAGCAGCCGGCGCCGCCCTGGATTTGCGAGCCTCTTTCAGCACCGCGGTCATCACAGACCGGCCGACAACTTCACGCCCGGCTACCCAGCATCCGCCCAACTGACGCTTCCTCTTTTAAGAATATAGGCACCTTGGGAAAAGTGAATGTAGAGAGTGGATGAGAAGAATGCCTGATTACGGTCACGTGGCCATTGCATTTTTTTGCGACAAATAAGTCAGTAAATTGGTTTGTATATTTGAAAAATATGTAATATTTGTACATGGTGACGAGTCACCACACCAAGTTCTTGCGTCACCAAAGCGAGTTGTTGGTGCGTCCACAAGGAGGCAATCGAACGAGCGAAAAGCTTCTGGCGCCCCGCCCAGTGACAGCTTGCTTGTGTGCCGGTCCGCACGATGGGCTGCAGCCGTAGGACGTGAAAACGCGACTGGCTGGGTCGAGAAGACCGCGGCTCGCTCCGCCGTCCGTATAGGGACTCGTGGGCGGGGCACGATACGTCGCAACCACGTAGTGTGCCGACGGCGCCTGGACCGACAGTCGGTGGCGGTCGGGGAGGACGCACAGGTAACGCTGATAGTACTCCGGCGGGGACGGTTCAAAAACCGCGAGAGTGCGGGGCAATGCACAGTGGAGTAACTACTGTGACGTATGCCGGAAACGGTCAGGGATTTGTGGCGCGTTGAAAGTATGAACCACCATATGAGCAACCGGTTTTTGCGTTGAAACTCGCAACTAGGTCGCTTTGGAGGGGAAATTTCGGATTTGGTGGGGGTTCTCAGCACAAGCCCGACAATCTGGGCTATCTCAGTTAAAAACGTAATGTTAAAAGGTGCTATATTTCCCTTTAACCGCCAGACGGAGCGGCGGCCATCGCACGCGGTGGACATCATTAGTGACACGACCTCCGTATATGGTCAGCGGGGTCCGCAGTACCGCCGCTCGTATCGCCGGCATCGAAACCGGACAACGGCGTTCATTTGTCTTCCTTGGTTGCCACGGCAGTTCGATCCGCCCGTCCCAGTGGACATTTGGTAGCGCCGTTAAAGGAGAGACCCGATACATTAACGGGTCTCACAGAGTACACAGACCGATATATGTCGGCTGAGTTGTGCCGTCTCAGCCGGTTAGTGATGATGCCCTGCTGAGTTCACTCGCTTAGAACGAATGGATTTTTCTGAACTCTGAATAAGGGCTTGCCGCTTGAATCATGCATGTAAAGCAACTCTACCAAAACCCCACCAGAGCCGTCTGCATCTCAGAGCCAGCACAGTAGCTAATGCGAATTATAGCGCACTGCACCGTGTAACAGCACCGGCAGACGGGACTGCACGTAAACAAACCATCCGACGTGGTGCCCGTGACGACGCGACATCAGCCGTGACACATCAGACGACGCGACATCAGCCGTGACACATCAGCCGTGACGTGTTACATCAGCGGAACTACCCTCCCTCCCAGTCTGCCGCAGGCTCAGAGGGGAGGGGGTCCGGGGAGGATGTAGGTCAGGCTGCTCCGCCGCCCCGGCCCGACACAGCGCCCCACCGCAGCGCGTTATCGCATGATGACACCACCCTTGGCGGGCAAGACAGCAGATAGTGGGGTTAGACCGCCGACCGGACATAGCTGAACACCATCAGCGCGGGCGGAGAGCTACACCATCAGCGCGAGCGGAGAGCTTCGGGGTGTACCACACACAAAGACGGCACCGGAGGGGTGGGGGAGGTAGAGACGAGAGAAACAGGTGAGACAGGGAAAGGAAGAGAGATAAATGGAGAGAGAAATTGATGGAGGGGGAGAGGGAGTGGTGGAGAAAGAGAGAGTGAGAGGAGAGAGATGATAAGAGAGATGGATGGAGGGACAAAAGGGAAATAAAAAGAGGGAGAGGAGAGTGGTACACGAGATGATGAGCCGAGTGGAGGAGAAAAGCGCACACAGCGCTGCAATAACGGACGCCTCAAGCAAAGGTGAAAGTAAATGCAAATCATTGGCTGATTAGAAGGCATATCCATGCAAAGAAAGGGAAAATAAAGACGGGTATTGGAGCCCACTTCTGAGCATAACCCTGCAGATGGCATGACCTTTGTCTCGGGTTTTGACGTGACCTTTCACCCTTTTTCACTTAACCGGCATGAAGCTGCAGTTAATTAGTGACTATTGTCCACAGTAGATATAAATTAACCACGTCTTAGCGAGAGACAACCATTGGCAGCCGTGGGCAGCGCGTAACTCCGGCAGCATAAATTTGGAAATGATTTCAGAGGAGAAAGGAGTAAAGCAGCGTTCTCTTTAGCGAGCTCTGTGCTCCTACTGCAGTGATATGATGATGATTGGGGTTAAAGGGCGGGCCGACAACTAAGGTCACATGCCGCCCACCTACTGCAGTGATATTCGCCAGCTAAGAGTCAAACGTTTAAGCTTCAAAATAATAACTGAAATTTGACCAGGGTGTACCGTTTCACCGTGGGTGTAAGGAGCTCAGATATCCTGAGCACCCCAGGTAACTGGGAATGAACGAGCACAACAGTCGGGGTCATCCACAGTCCTGAGTCCTAGTCCTCCTCCGAGTCCTAGTCCTCCTCCGAGTCCCAGTCCTCCTCTGAGTCCCAGCCCTCCTCTCCTCTGAGTCCCCGTCCTCCTCTGAGTCCCAATCCTCCGAGTTCCAATCCTCCTCTGATTCCCAGCCTTCCTCTGATTCCCAGCCTTCCTCCGAGTCCCAGTCCTCCTCTGAGTCCCAGCCCTCCTCTCCTCTGAGTCTCAGCCCTCCTCCCCACAGCGGCACACCTGGCGGCGCGGCTGACAGCTCCATCTGAGCGGGATTGTGCGCGACACAATGGCCGGGCCGGGCTCATCTCAGGCCGCGTCAGGGCTGCTGAGTGCTGAGGGCCTCCCAGCCTTCCAGCGGCCGACCTCCGCTGGTTATGGCTCGGCTGTCATGGTCAGTCAGAGAAGAGGAGGAGACAGAGGGAGGGAGGGAGGGAGGGGTGCCGCCCACTCTCCTCTCCTCGGCAGCAGCGTCAGATGCCGAGCTGAGGCACCTGACTCTTCTGCCGCCAACAGACCGTGCAGCGCCGTCAGCTCGTCCTCCAGTCTCTCAGAGGATAACATCACAGCCAGATACAGCGCCAGCCAGATACAGATGGTACCGCGCTGTGTGATACGGCCGCACTGGCCGATCTAAGAACAGCAGTTTATGGCAGTTTGAGACGGGGAGGCATCACCCCAAAAAAGTTTTTAAAAATTCACAACTCATCGGATTTTGCTCCCTTATGCATTGCTAGACGTTTTACAATAAACTGTCATTAGTAAAAGTTGCGTAGATATTCTACATCAGGAAATGTGTAAACTTGCGCCGATTTCAGGCGTTTCTTTTGGGGGGCATTTTTCCCTGATGCCCCCTTTTCCCTGATGCCCCCCCCTGGATCCGCTAGTGTACGGCGGCATCACGTGCGATGACGTATGATGCCTTCCGATACACAGTTGAACCGTGAAACACAGCGCGATGAAATCTGAATTTGTGTGACGCCTTGCGATGGTGTATCACGCAGGGCGGCTATACGATGTCAGGCCGTATTCGACTTCCTGCCATCGTGATGTAACCTGACTGGCATTTATGCCTGCATGTTGCCACCTGCAAGGTAGTGATTACTGTACTTAGTCGTGACTAAAACGAAAGCTGTGTGCATCACAATCAACCGAGTCATCAGTTAACATTTGAACCGGGTAAAAAATAACATAAAACGACAGCAGTGCGCGACCAAAAACTGCTCAGCCAGCTGCGGAACAAGCAGTAAAGGCCTGACCCAAATATACACCTTCAAACACAATATTGACATCACAATGCGCACATCGTGTGCAGTAACATCCCACACGTGGGCGCTGGGCAGTCACAGATGTGATGCACGCATTCTATAAGCTTGCTGAACAGCCTGAACAAGGCAGCCGACTCACTAGTCGCTTATCGGAGCACAGCCGGCTTGTTTTGCCATCTGCCCGTCGCGAGGCGGATCAGCGGTAGTAATAAATCTGTGGGGAAATGACCGGCTGGGACGGCTTTACGGACTGCTGCCGTCTCCAGTCGTCATCCCGGCCGGGTCTCCCTCCCTCCCTCGCTGCAGCCTCCACGTTCCAGAGAAGGCCACCCGTCGCCGCTGTCTGTCAGCAGCGGGGTGCAGCCTCTGGGAACGGACCGCAGGTCAGTCGGGACAGGGAGCACTCGGCTGCGGTCTCGATGATGCTGTGACCAGATGGGCGGGGCGATACCCGACCACCGGACGACACCTCACCGGCGGCCGCGGTGCCGCCGGCTCCGGTCCGGTTCTCGGAGCCAACGCCCGCCACCCCTGAGTCACCTAACCGCGCCGCGCCGCGCCACACCACGCCACAGCCGCGTCACAGCCGCCGCAGTCCCCGCGAGACAGACACAGACGCACTGCACTGTAGACGTCACGTTCCACTCAGTGCGAGGTGAGCCGCCTGCGTGTTGATGACGTCACAGCCGTGTCGTGTGCCCTGCCGGCGCGGCGGGCCGCAGAGCACCTCTACACACCGCTGCAGGTGGCGCAGTCGGGTCCTTGTCGGCGCGGCCCAGCCCTCCTCCTGAGTCAGCCCCGGCCGGAGCTGACGCGCGGGGGCGGCGCGCCGTGAGTGATGTGCGACTGCCACTCTCGACGTGATGTATCAGTCGGTTCGGAGGACGTCCGACCGGCGCATCACGGCCTCCACTGGCTGAGCAGAGCAGAGCAGAGCAGAGCAGAGCAGAGCTGAGCTGAGCTGAGCAGAGCAGAGCAGAGCAGAGCTGAGCAGAGCTGAGCTGGAGCTTGAGCTGAGCGAGATGAGCTTGAGCTGAGCTGAGCTGAGCTGAGCTGAGCTGAGCTGAGCTGAGCTGAGCTGAGCTGAGCTGAGATGAGCTGAGCTGAGATGAGCTGAGACCGCAGCGTGCAGCGGGTAAATTCTCCTTCGCCACGTGTCGCCGGCAGGAAAATAAACAGCTGACTCGTGAAATCGGTCCTCTCAACTCGGCTGAACAATCATCGCCGGCGCCACGCAGAAAAGCAAACACGGCTTACACTTCCAGGGACGCATCGCACACCACGGCTGGGTAAAAGGCTTACGGTGGTTTGCACATCATTCAGTTATTATATCATGTATGGCGTGTAATGGCCAAAATAACTAAGCAGGGGTGCAGCCAGACCTTCGGCAAGGGGGGGCACGGTATCAAAGAGGCTCCCTCGGGAAAAAGGTCTCCCCGAAAAATGTCGCGAAAAAGGAATTTTAGGAAAACACACTGGGTTCATTTTTATTTTATGTCAGGAGGGTGGCACTCGTGCCATACAAGTACAGCCATCACTCACAACCAACGAACCATTGTAAACGTAATAATAGTTGCTTGATAGTAAGAATGAGCGCGAAACAGAGGTGGCGAGAGACTACAAGATGGAGAGTGCGCATGGGGGGAGAGGCACAGTGCCTACATATGATGACATTCCACGTCTGAGCTGCACCCCAGAGTAAAGTTCATGTGAAGTCTCTATTTATGGTGAACACCGCTCACAAAACGAGAGTGAGCTCCTTAGGACTTTTCCTAAGCAGCAACAGAAAAAAGACAAAATCATTCGGGATTTCAGCTTCCGGCCGCGGGCTCTCGGTCTCGCCGGTGAGACTTCCGCGCGAGACTCTCGCACCTTATATAGGTCTCGGACACATCTAGTAAACAGTCACACATTACGGATTTCTTGCAAATCAGCTATCATAAATGAAGTAATCGTAGAGGTCCAGTATAAGGCAGCTGTGCTTCGGAGCCCGGTGAGTACCCTCCCACCGACCACCCAACAGGTCGGAATCAAACACCCCACATGGTGGCCCCCTCCACTCGCGGCAAACTGGCACTGCAGCCCAACCCAATGTCAATTGTATGGTGGATAAGTTGCGGTCCACTGGCACCTAAACAACCGTCATAACATAACTTGGAGTGGTCGCGGCGCCCCGGCCGCGGCAGGCAACCAAAACAAAGCTCTCTCACACACACACTCCGAGCGTGACGCACCGTCACAGAGTGATGCCAGGTCAGATCATCACAGACCGGAGGTGATCCAGGTCAGATCAGCTCGGATCAGGGCAGGATACACGTGATCCAGCGTTCAAGATACTAGCCAGTTGATATCAGCTCAGAGAGCACATCCGATTCAGGTACGAGCCAGCTCGGATCACTCAGGGAGTCAAGGCGGATACGATACGTGTTATGAAGAAATACTACATGGATACAGTTTCAGCTGGCCCGGGTATCGCCGAAATCAGATTGACACACCCGTTTTGTCGTCTTTTGTCTATCGTCTTTTCAATCATCTCATTTGTTACGTAACGAAAAGTGCGGTCACACTCCCTGGTCACGTATACAGACTATAAGACCTGAAAGCCACTGGATCACACCGAATGGAGACACCGGCAGCCTCAGGCGTCTGTCCGACCAGGGAGCTCACGCTTAGAAAGTTAAATGAATCGTCTCGACATAAGGGACAGGCCACTGATAGCTACCACGGGTCAGAAAGGAAACGCAATAATTCATTGTCAGCCCAACGGCGACCTGAATGATGAGGACAGCCATCTGATTTAGCTCATAGCTCTCCGTGCAGAGGATATGCGATATGAAGCCAGCGCCGGTCACATCTCTCCATGGGGCCAATACCGCCAGTCAGCTGGCGATCTCAGCCAGCGCCGGTCACATCTCTCCATGGGGCCAATACCGCCAGTCAGCTGGCGATCTCAGCCGGCAACAGTCACATCTCTCCATGGGGCCAATACCGTCAGTCAGCTGGCGATCTCAGCCGGCGACAGTCACATCTCTCCATGGGGCCAATACCGTCAGTCAGCTGGCGATCTCAGCCGGCAACAGTCACATCTCTCCAGGGGGCCAATACCGTCAGTCAGCTGGCGATCTCAGCCGGCGACAGTTATGAATTAGTCCCGACAGGTGTGCAGAATGACGACAGAGCAGTGAAGGGCCGCGACACGATCAGCGGTGAATTCATGCAGCGGTGAACACTGGGTCTGCGTCCCGTCAGCGTGGGTTTAAGGTGGACGTTTCAGTCAGAACTGAAACAACATTTTTGTTTGCGGGCAAAACTAAAAAGGTCATATAACATAATACCCTCGAATTTTCGCTTCTTTGTGGCTCATCAACCCTCCAGTAAAAAAATTATATTTTCTCTCAAATGAGAATATGTCTTTTGAGCCCGGATTTTCAGGCGCTTTTGGGCAGAGACGATCCTTGTTACCATCCCGCTCCTTGGATCCGCCAGTGGCGGCGGCCAGCCAAGCCAAGCTCAGCGGCCGGCCGCAGTTCGACAGACGGTCTGACATGCTGCGGTGCTGACCGGTCACCGCTAAGTATCAACACTTCTACTGGCGGCGACGACGCGCTGCCAGAGAGCGTGAACCGGTCAACCGCAGTATCAACACTCTACATGCGGCGACGACCGGCTGCCAGAGGACGTGACCGGTCACACGATATCAACACTTCTTACTGCGGCGACGACCGGCTGCCAGAGGAGCGTGACGGTCACCGCGTAATCAACACTCTACTGCGACGACGACCGGCTGCCAGAGGAGCGTGACCGGTCACCGCAGTATCACACTTCTACTGCAAGCGACGACGGGCTGCAGAGGAGCGTGACCGGGTCACCGCAGTATCAACACTCTACTGCCAAGGACGACCGGCTGCGCAGAGGAGCGCTAAACCGACTGCCTGTCAACGGCACTAACATCCACAACGACAGCCGTACGGGTCATATTCACCACAACCACGCATAAAGAAACTACAGTCTGTAGAGTGACTAAGTTTGGGTAATATTGATATGTATCCTTTCCAAGTGGCAAATATTGTTAAATGTTCAACCTTTATTAGAGTTGCATTGTAGGTAATGAATGACACCCCACCGTTCGTACACTTTTTAAATGTATCACGTTTCTCTGAAGGAATATTTTGACAGATACCTGAACGTTCAAGTGAAATGTCGAATTTAATGGCAGCGTGTCTGTGGATTCCACAAAGGTGCGGAGTAGAAGTGCCACTTTTCTACCCACTTACCCACCAAATGTGGGTAATTATACCCACGTGGGTGGTAGCGGGAAGCACAAGCGATCATTAGGATGAAATGGGTAGTTACTAGTTGGCGAACCTGTAGCCGAATTTTCCAAAAATGAAGACAAAAACAACATAAAAAACAGGAATTTTGATGGGAATTGCAATGCTTCAACAAATGTAGGCACCTCAGTTAGTGAGAGAAGAGATCAACACAAAACAGTTCAGCATTGAACAAATTCGTTATTAAATGGCCGACATAATGATAGTACATAATGGAAGACACCTGAGAAAACTGTCTTTGTGGGTACTTTCCGGGTAGCTGGCAGCCTATATGCTGAGCTCATGTGGTGCATAGAGTTGGGCAGTTGAAGGGGGTTTGCAGGTCGGGTCGGGTAGCCATAAGGCTGAAAAGTGGCACCTCTAGTGCGCAGCGTCTCCACTATTCCGCTTCGATATGTTTCTGAAGCTGCTATATCCGGTGATAATTTTACCAAAGTAGTAACCAGCATTCATCTGTTATTTTTCATCTTTTTCAGAGCTGGAAATAAATAAATCCCCTCCCCATCGTCAACAGTTGTCCAGACTACGCGTCCAGCCGGAGTAAAAAGCCCGTAGCTATGTCTCAGAGGTGCCTCCGTCAGCTGGGGAGAGTCAGGTGAGGCCACCTGAGCCAGCGGAGCGATCAGCTGGGAGAGTTAGGTGAGGCACGTGAAGCAGCGGGGCGATCAGCTGGGGAGAGTCAGGTCAGGCCACCTGAAGCCAGCGGAGCGAATCAGCTGGGGGAGTCAGGTGAGGCCACCTGAGGGCAGCCGGAAGCGATCAGCTGGGAAGAGTAATGGAGGTCCACCGCGAGCCAGACGAGTCGATCAGCTGGAAGAGCTAAGGTGAGGCCAACCTGACCAGCGGAATGGATCAGGATCTGGAGAGTAGGTAGGCACTGAGCCAGCGGGAGCGAAAAAAATCAGCTGTGAGAGTCAGTTTGAGGCCACCTGAGCCAGGGAGCGATCGCTGGGAGAGTTAGGGTGAGGCCAACCTGAAGCCAGCGCGAGTGATCAGCTTTGGGGGAGTCAGGTGCGGCCACCTGAGCCGGCGGAGTGATCAGCTGGGGGAGTCAGGTGCGGCCACCTGAGCCAGCGGAGTGATCAGCTGGGAGAGTTAGGTGAGGCCACCTGAGCCAGCGGAGAGTGTGTGAAATCATGAACTGCGAGTTTGAAAAGGTATTTACCAAAGCAGGAAACACAGCCACCAATATTGACCACGCTTCATGTGAACAGCCTCCAACAAATTGATATAACTGTTCGTGATGTGGAGAGAGCCCTGTATGGTCTCCGGACACCATCTGCACCTGGGCCAGATGAGGTGAATCCCATGATATTGAAGGAATGTGCTGGTGTACTTTGTCACCACCACAAATTCTCAACCAATCACTTAAGACTGGAAATGTGCCAAGAGACTGGAGAAGAGCCAACGTTACGCCGATTCTCAAGAAAGGTAGCAGAACAGACCCACTAAATTATCGTCCTGTCAGCCTGACTTCAGTAGTATGTAAAATCATGAAAAAGATAATAAGAGGAAAAATTGTGACTAATCTAGAATCAATGCAGTATTTCAGCCAACACCAACATGGCTTTATAAGTGGTATGTCTTGCTTGACCCAACTTCTGGAATACTTTGCTGACATTGAAAAAAATGAATGAGGGAGATTGTGTTGATGTCATTTATCTTGACTGCAGAAAGGCATTTGATACTGTTCCACACAACCATCTCCTGGCCAAAGTTGAGGCAGCGAGAATAGGAGGAGAGGTGAAGACGTGGATTAAGAACTTCTTGGAGAATCGTGAACAGAGAGTGGCCATTAAGGACAGACACTCAACTTGGAGGAAGGTAAGGAGTGGTGTACCACAAGGAAGTGTCCTAGGACCGACTTTGTTCCTTATATATGTAAATGATCTGTTGGACAATCTCAACTCAGAGGGGAAACTATTTGCAGATGATGCGAAAATATATAGAAGTATTAAGAATGATCAAGATAAGGACATGTTACAGGAATATTTGAACAAATTACATAACTGGAGTATAGAATGGCTCTTAAAGTTCAACCAAGATAAATGTAAAATCATGCATATAGGGAAGAAAAATCCATCAAGTTCATATAACCTAGGTGGGACTGTATTGCAGAGTACAAAGAAGGAGAAGGACTTGGGTGTGCTGGTGGACAATAGTAACATGAAGGTTAGCTGAACACGCGCAGCAAGCGCAGCAGCCAGCCCAGCGAATTCGATGCTCGGGAGAATGTCGTGGGCCTTCCACCTGCCTGGATAATGGAATCTCCAGCTCTCTAACAACGGCCCTTGTTCGGCCCTCGATGGATTTGCAAACGTACCTACAGGCTGGTCACCGCAACTAAAAAAGATATAGCCAGAAACTGGAAAGAGTAACAAAGGCGGGCAACAAAACTGATCCCTGATTAGCACTCTGCCATATGAAGACCGACTTAAAATGCTTAAGCTTACAACTTAGAAAGACAAGACACAGGAGAATATGATAGAAGTCTTCAAAATCCTCAAAGGTCAAGATATCAGGATACAGGAAAACCTTCCTTGAACTAGATAAATCGGCAAACAAACCGAAAGAACACGCGGACCATACCCTGAACATTGAAGCAAGCATCAAGATAGAACAAGAGAAAGCATCAATTGTTTTTCTCAGCACAAGTTGTTAACAGATGGAACGGACTACCAAACGTGTAGTGCAAAGTTGGCACACATCTCGACATTTAAAAACCGCTATGATAAGTTCATTTCCACCGCACGAGAAGAGGCAGCATCCTACAAGCAGTCCTAGCTCCCTTGCCTCTTTCCTTAACTTCTAGGTAGGCAACTTCTAGGTAAGCAACTGATCAGCTGGGAGAGTCAGGTGAGGCCACCTGAGCCAGCGGAGCGATCAGCTGGGGAGTCAGGTGAAGGCCAACCGAGCCAGCGGAAGCGCATCACTGGGAGGTCAGGTGAGGCCACCTGAGCCAGCGGAGCGATCAGCTGCGGGAAGAGGTCAGGTGCGGCCACCGGAGCCAGCCGGAGCGACAGCTGGGAGAGGTCAGGTGAAGGCCACCGGGACCAGCGAGTCGATCAGCTGGGAGAGTCAGGGTGAGGCCACGGAGCAGGGAGTGATCAGCTGGGAAGAGGTTAGGTGAGGCCACCTGAGCCAGCGGAGCGATCAGCTGGGGGAGTCAGGTGAGGCCACCTGAGCCAGCGGAGTGATCAGCTGGGGGAGTCAGGTGAGGCCACCTGAGCCAGCGGAGCGATCAGCTGGGAGAGTTCAGGTGAGGCCACCTGAGCCAGCCGGAGTGATCAGCTGGGGGAGTCAGGTGCGGCCACCTGAGCCAGCCGGAGTGATCAGCTGGGGAGAGTAAGGTGAGGCCACCGGAGCCAGACGAGTGATCAGCTGGAAGAGTCAGGTGAGGCCACCTGAGCCAGCGGAGTGATCAGCTGGGAGAGTCAGGTGAGGCCACCTGAGCCGCGGGAGCGGATCAGCTGGGTGAGAGTCAGTGAGGCCCCCTGAGCCAGCGGAAGCGATCAGCTGGGGAGAGTCAGGTGAGGCGACCTGAGCCCAGCGGAGCGATCAGCTGGGAGAGTCAGGTGAGGCCACCTGAGCCAGCGGAGCGATCAGCTGGGGGGAGTCAGGTGCGGCCATTACAGCCCCACGAGGCCAGGAATGCTGGGCGCGGTGATGAAGTGGCAGTAATGACCAATGGTCAGCCCGAGAGCGGCACCTTCGGGCGTGACCAGCCGGCTATTACCAACCAGCGCAGCCGACCGTTACCGCGGCAGGTATTAACAGGGGCGGATCCAGTGGGAATCCAGCCATGGCCCTTCCCCCAAACGTCTGAAATTGGAGCAAAGTTGACATATTTCCTGATATAAAATAAAATATAAGCAACTGTTACAAAGGAAAGTTTGTTTTAATCGGCTATCATTGCATAAGCAAGCGGAGTCCGATGAGTTCTCAGAATTGCGCAAGACTTTTTGAACTTTGTACCCAACCACCGGTCGCCTCTCCCAAACTACTGTGCTTGATCCACCCCTGCGTATTAGTGGACCAATTCACATCGATTTCCCCTCACTTAACATCGATTTCCCCTCACTTAACACCGATTTCCCCTCACTTAATTAACACCACGGATGTCAATTGTCAGGATGTCTTCATAAGCGCATCATTCAGTCAAACGTCTCCAATGGGGCGTGGCAGCAAGCAACGACAAGAACGGCAAGAGGCCGTTGCGATAACGCCGGGCCTGGTTAAACAGCTCGGCGGCGACACGTCACCTCACTCGCCACTATCAGCAGCGTCTCCGAGAGGCGGCCAGCGTAAATAAACGGCCCGGCGTGGAGCGACAGATGACAAACCGGTGCCGCGTCCAAACACAGAGGCGCCGCCGACGAGCATATGAAAACTGTTGCTCGCCAGGACCCGTTGACACCAAAACAGCGCGCGAGCCCAGTCATAACAGCGGCGAGTATGTAGTGGAGCCTCGGACTCGCTCCGCTGATTCAGGTGGCCTCACCTAGCGTTACTAGCTGATCGCTCCTCTGGTTCAGGTGGCCTCACCTAACTCTCCCAGCTGATCGCTCCGCTGGCTCAGGTGGCCTCACCTGACTCCCCCAGCTGATCACTCCTCTGGCTCAGGTGGCCTCACCTGACTCTCCCAGCTGATCACTCCGCTGGCTCAGGTGGCCGCACCTTGAAACTCCCACCAGCTGATCACTCCGCTGGCTCAGGTGGCCTGACTGACTCTCCAGCTGATGTCCGCTGGCTCAGTGCTCACCTGACTCTCCCAGCTGATCGCTCCGCTGGCTCAGGTGGCCGCACCTGACTCTCCGAGCTGGATCAGCGTCCGCTGCTCAGGTGGCCTCACCCGACTCTCCCAGCTGATCGCTCCGCTGGCTCAGGTGGCCTCACCTGACTCTCCCAGCTGATCACTCCCGCTGGCTCAGTGCCGCACCCTGACTCTCCCAGCTGAGCAACTCCGTGGCTCAGGTGGCCGCCCTGACTCTCCCCAGCTGATCGTCCTCGTGGTTCAGGTGGTCCCCTCACCTGAAACTCTCTCAGCTGATGCCTTACGCGGCTCAGGGCCTCACCTGACTCTCCCCCAGCTGATCACTCCTCTGGTTTCAGGTGGCCTCACCTGACTTCCCCAGTGATCCGCCTCCGGCTGGCTCAGGTGGCCGCACCTGACTCTCCCAGCTGATCGCTCCGCTGGCTCAGGTGGCCTCACCTGACTCTCCCAGCTGACGGAGGGCCATATCCCCCATACCTACGGGCTTAGTTACCCCGGCTGGAATGCTGCGTGTGAGTACCGGCACTGACCTGCAGTCGGTGGTTACTTCATGGCCCGCGGACCAGTCGTGTCCCCTCTGCTAGCTCTGTGGTGTCGGGCGGCGTTCGCTCCGTTCTGTCAGCCTCGCTCACTCACAGGACGACGTGTAGCACGGCGCGCGTGTGGCGACCGACTGGCCGGCCGGCCGGCGGCGGGCCGCTCGCGGCCGCCCGGGCGGCTGACCCTGCGCAGAGCGGCGGCGCAGCGGGCGGACCCGACCCCGCCCCACCGAGCCGTATAAGGTGATCGGCCGGCCGGCACAGCAGGTGACGTCAGAGCCGGCGGGAGACGGCCGGCCGACAGCCGGCGCGGCGCGCACCTCTCCGTCACACCCGCCCCCTCCCTCCCCCAGCGCCTCCCTCACGAACTAACTACAGCCGCACTGTCACTGGTCGGAGGCCGCACTTCATCTCCCGCAGGACCTAGACAGTAGACACCCTGGCTGCAGTCGCACACTGAAGGAAGTTTGCAAATTAAAATGTAAACGCATGAGCTACAAAATGACTGGAAAGCTCTCAAGGTCTGGTGTCGGGACTTTGAGACAGCGCAGCTGTCACGATCACACGCCGTCGAGAACTCTCGTCCTGTTAGCGGGTATATAGCGGCGCGGGCGATCAGGACACATTTTTAGGCACAGGGGATCCGTCGAGAACTCTCGCCCTGTTAGCGGGTATATAACGGCGATCAGGCCACACCTTTAGGGCTAGGCACAGCACAGGGGATCCGTCGAGAACTCTCGCCCTGGTTACGGGTATGATAACCGGCGATCAGGCCGACATTTGGCACAGGGGGGAATCGTGTCGAGAACTCTCGCCCGTAGCGGTTATTACACGGCGATGCAGGGGCGCACCTATAGATCAGGCGATATGTCGCGAGCTCTAAGTCCTGTTAGCGTGTAGATTGTGGGTGGTCAGGGGCCACACCTTATATAATGCAGGGGATCGGCGTCGAGAAATCCCGCCTGTTAGCAGGTACTATATAGCGGGCGGTGGATTAAACAAATGTATGTTTAACACTTTCTTAAAAGCGCGGTAACTGAACCTTTTGCTCCTTTCCCTTCCGCGTTGATTGCTTAGATAGGAAAAAACTTTCGCATTAGGCTGCTTTTACGAAGTACCACTCGTATGGTGGACATAAGTACGTATCTACATAGGTTACAATTTTGCGCACTTCGAATGAGTTAAAGGAATTATGTTTTGGCATAAAGAGACCCATATCAGCATTGAAAGTGCTGTTGTGTGCATTGAATTGTGCATTGAACAAGTGCATTGAACAGCATTGAAAGTGTAAAAGTGAAAGCATTGAAATGCAGGATTAATTGCGGGAAGATATTCCGATAATAGTTGGAAGTCGATCAGGGAAAGTTCCCTTGCTTGATAGTTGATACCAACTCAAGGTACCTACAGCGAAATTTCAGCATGGAACACTGAACGATCTGAAATTGAAATCATTTGAAGTACAACAATTTATGCATACGTGCCAAACCGTTTTATGCATTTAATTCTATCTCAACTGCCAATTTACAGTGTTCATCATTTTTGTATGAAAAGGTCACAAGCCCTCTTCATAGCGAAATATTTAAAAAAATACAAACAAATAGAGTTATTATTTGAAATCGACAGACGAGGCCAAAATATAATGTAATTTGATCGCATTTTGCATATACAAATTTTTATTGAGACTATATTTCAAGTTAAAGTTGAGAAGCGTTCCACGCGGCACGCTTCTATACACGACCGGTACCGTCAAGTACTTGATAACAAATTTCAGTCCCCACGCCAAAATCTGGCATTGCTTTTTGACGAAATGGCATGAAAATAAGTCTTCCACTCTGTCTATTGTGATTGTGTGCCCTACTATCCTTAACAATCGCCAAGCATTGAATACAAAGGTAACCAAATTAGCAGTTAACTTATGCACCCAACGACAATATTGGTTGCGACTCTCAATTTGTGAAAACAATTGTCACAAGGGTTCAATATTTTCAACATTAAGAGTTGTGTATAGTTTTATCTGGCTGTATAAAATACAATGCTTAAGCTTATCAACAAATACACAACAACTTTTTCCAAAACAACCACAAACAATCGAAAAGTGGCAATTAAATCGAAGGTTCATTTATGCACCTAACGGCGACCCATTTAGTGTCGGCGATTTGTTTGCCTTCAAAGGCAAACAAATCCAATTTCTAAAAGAAAGAAAAACTCCCATATATGTCACGCCAGATATAGAACAGGATCATACTGTTCGTCGCCATATATAAGTAGGTACATAAATTTAAGCCTCCAAAAATTTAATTATCAAATGATAAAAAAGTAATTTCGCTTTAAAATTGAAACGCGATTAATTTGATATAATATATGTATCATATTAATTAATAGTTAATGCAGAACAATAAATACAAAGGTAAATATTTCCATTTAACTTTGTCAGAGAATCACTTGCCTTTATGTCTCAATTCGTGAATCGTGGGCCGTGGCTAAACGTGACACCACAGTACATCACTAATAAAGTACTCGAGCGCAGGACGGTGTTTCGTCGGCAGTGATGTGGCCGACTCCACAGCAGAAAAACAAAGTGATAATCCAGCGGTTTACAGCACATTTTAGCGCCTCTCTGCACGGGCACCTGGCGTTACGACCCTTGAAACGGGGTGCTTCAGAATGCATTGTATGCAGGTCGGTACTAACGCTGGGCCCTAGTTTTGTATTTACGTCACATGACCGGCATATTTCAGTTCAAACAGACTTATCAGGTGGCGAAAAAGTCGCGCAGCTGTGCTAAGTCCCTTCAGCCATGTAGGTATTATGTATGTGATATCGTAAGCATGGTGTGCTTATAGAATTAGCGAGTGCGCTGTCCATTTTTTGTTTCTGGCTATTGTGCCAATGTATGTACTATTTTTGTGTTCCTGATTGTGGTATCTGGGTCGCATTGTAGAGCTGAAAAGAAAGCGTTGGTCCGCCGGATCCTTTCTAGTATCCAACTCACTTGGCTTGGCATTCGAAATAAGGGCATGCAGGATGTGCAGAATACGCCTGTAAGCACTGGCGGATCCAGCCTCCCATTTTTTGTGGGGGAGGGCTAATTCTGCTAGGTGCTTTCTGGGTCATTCATCGTGTGGGGGGAGTCGGATCTTGAGCAATTCACATTTTATCAAGAGTGAATTTACCTATACCTTTTACCTATACCCAAAATACGATTTCTCTCCGTTTTAGTGCACTTAAAAACCAGATGAACGCCGTTACCTTACTCTTTATGAACAACATATGTTATAAAATAAATGATCGATATTCTTTATTATGTCAGCAATTCACAATATATATATATATATATATATATATATATATATATATATATATATAATATAATACTCCAGTTAGGTACCATTTTTTATCACATTTTTTTGGGAGGGAAGCCATTTGTATTGCCATCTTTGTTGATTCTGGAATGGGGGGATTTTGCCCCTCCCCTTGATCCGCTAGTGATGCCACATTTGATACATAAGTGTCCAATTTCGCTAATTCCGCGGTCTTTCAACCATTCAATGAGTTGTTCTTCTTGAGCAGTAGCGCTCTGGTGTATACCCGACTGGCGTGAGTTGCCCCAAATAATCTTGCTCATGCCCCGGGAAGCAATTTCTGCCCAAAATTTCAAAAACTACCCGAAATTTCCAAAAGCTGTCCCAATTTTGATGAGTTGAGGTCAACTCTGCCCTGACGAGATCTCGCCGAAACCTGCCACGTTTTGCAGAGATAAACCTCATTGGTTAGTACTGTATCACCATTCACCACCGTGCAAGAAACCTGTTCCGAAATCTGTTAGTTTTGAATCAGCTTTTGCCCCTACCGCCCCCTGGACCTGCCAGTGATGGTAAAGACAAAACAATATTCGTATTTATACCCGGATAACTGTCTGGATGCCTGAATGCTGGATCTTACCTGGATACCATACTTGTATATAACATGTTTCATTGTTCCTGTGGTTTGTGCTCACTGTTCACTTGATCAGTTTTTTGCCGTCAATTTCAATGCTTTTGCAGTGCATTTTACAGTCGAGTAGTCGATTCGATGAGAACAAAAAACGCATCAAGGTATGGAGACAATGAAAGACAATTAACATTCGGCATTGATGACGTTTAATGGTGGGCTTCACCGTTTCACGGTGTTTATAATAGGAGCCTATGGGAAAATACAAATAACAATTTCTCGCTATCTAACCGTCAGTTCATGCTGTAATTTCCACTTTCCAGGGGCTGTGCCGGCTGCTCTACGAGTATATCAAGTAATGGTGTCCTTTACTTCAAAGATCTCAAATGATGGATGAGGTATTGCCAATAAACCGTGCAACCGTACTCCGTACTCACCCCATGTACTTTGACAGGCGCGGTCCCGAGCGCTAATTAATGGGTCCCGCCCTGACAACTATCGGCACCGTTCTAGCTGCTCGCGACAGTGTCTTGACCACTGCAGAGAAATTAATGGGTCCCGCCCTGACAACTATCGGCACCGTTCTAGCTGCTCGCGACGGTGTCTTGACCACTGCAGAGATTAACCAATGCTGGAATTCCTCGTCGTTAATTTAAAGGGAGAGTCCCACCTTGCAGGCCAATATCGAGTTTTTGGTGTATATCGGTAGATTAAGCATGTCCGATTTCACCTGCAAAGTCTGGTACCCGAAACTCCCCCATTGGATCAAAAAATACATTTGCACCTACAATGATTGGCAATCATTTGCAAAATTGGAGTCGCCTCCTCACTATTTTGAATCACTTCTTTGCGGACTATGCTTTTCTTTAGAATTTTGCAAACTCAGCATCACCATTCCGTCAGTGAACTTTAAAATTAAAATGCGTATGCAGTTTATTAT
>VOPJ01004234.1:0-28140 GCA_014673585.1 Semibalanus balanoides | reverse complement strand
CGTCCAGCGCCTCGCTCCCTCTCCCCAGTCCTCACTGACTGCACTGTAGGTAACCGGCAGCTGTCGGCTGCCTCTCCTCTGTCAACTCTGTTGTCCCACTCACCGTCCCTCCTGTGCAGTGCGGCGGTGGTGCTGGCCGGCAGCGCGTGGTGAGACAGCTAGGCGGAGCGCGACAGCGGCGAGCGTCGCCGCCGGCCGCCCCACGTCTGATGGTGCCGGCCGGCGCGCCGCCACCGCCGCCGCCGCGCCGCCGCCGCCGCACAGGCGCACTGCGCGACAATCGATCACAGCTCGCCGCTGATCGATCATCCGTCGGCGCGGCGATAACGCAGGTGGCAGAGCCGGGACCGCCGCAGAGAGACCGCCGCCGCGAGCCGCCAGGTGCGCCGCGATTCGCCGCCGCGAGCCGCCAGGTGCGCCGCGATGCGCCGCGGCTGCTGCGGCGTGCGGCGGCGCGGTGTGAGAGAGAGAGAGTGCGACCGTAGCGCCAATGATAGGCTTAATTGGTCGCCGGTTAGGCTTGGGTTGGAGCGATGGGCGAATTGGCGGCGACTAATTGTGGCGGAGTGGAAAACTGGGAAGTCTCTGGCGGTGGGGAGGTTGGTTCTGATGGAGATCAGTGCAGATTCCGGAAGGATGGGCTGGCGGATTGTGACATCCGTCAGTGAGGCTGGAAGGAGAAACAGACGACCGGAGTGTGATACCTCATGACAGGAATTTATCAATTCTATTACACGGAGCTTCTGAAATCTTAACTAGAATTGAAACTTAAATATCATGCTAGCTCCTCGCTAATATGGAAGCATGGGTATTGGGTATTCAGTGGAAACTAGACAACATAGAAATAAAAATACATATATGTACACCATTAATCGCACATCTGGATCATGCATATATTTACATACGGAAAGCAGGCATGTTGACAATTTAATATAGCAACACATGAGAGGAGATTTAAATATCATGGTGTATATTTTAGTCTTAAGGACCTCAGCAGCGCCAGAATATAGGAAAGCAGCATACGAGAAGAGACATACATATTAATATTCTATGTTGCTTTGTGTTGTTCAATGCTCATGTATAGGGGAGACCGGGGCACGTTCTGTCACTTTTTTGCTAATTGACCCTGGCGGGCACACTTTTCAGAGTTGGTGATTAATACTTTACAATACTGTTACATACAGCAATAGCTTCAAATCGTTTTTAGGAGTTCAAGTGGTATCTCAGTTTGTTAGTTCGACACCAGTGTCGATAATGTGGCGATGACTCATTTGACAGAACCTGCCCCATATGCGGGGCACGTTCGTCACCTTATGGGGGCACATTCTGTCATTGATGGGGCACTTATCTGTTATCCGAACGGCTCATTGTGAGTGCCCTTGAAGGGGAGAGAGGTTATACATTCATCGCCAACCATCACTAGTGCTAGAAAATGACGGCTATATACGATCCCAACACTGGCAATTTCTTTGCATATTATCTATGGTTATCCTGCCGAAAATCAGGTCCCTGAGTACGCCTCTGATTTTCATATATGAATTTTTTAATTTTAAATAACTTAAAGACCATGACATTAGAAAGCTCAAAAAGCTAATTATGCTATACAAATCGGATCGAATGACAATGGCTACAGTGACCTTCGAAACATATATATTTTAGAATGTGTTGCCCCCTTGAGCCCCCCATTTTTAACAAAAGCTTTTCATACAAAAAGAAGTTTGCGTACGACGTCGAATGGATGTAATCTCCCATCGAAATCGGCCCAGCAGTTAACTGGTACTCTGGGGGCAGAAATTCTTTTTTCTTGCCCCCGCAGGTTAACGCTAATTCTGGGCGCCTACTACCTGGAACTGATTTGCACCTACCCGATTCGTTTTACGCTTGTAGTGGTGTCACATATCTGAAACCAACAGGCAATCATTTTTGGTCGTTTATAACCGATATTGACTAGGAATCAGAACAGATTCATTGACAGAACATCTGCCCCAGACTAGGGGTGACAAAACCTGCCCACTCGAACTATAGTCACACTTTTTTTCGTGTTTTACGAAAACTGGGAGAATGCGGCAGAATAACGCTCAGCAACAATGTTCTCGACATTTCCTATAGGCCCATGACAGCATTCAAAGGGACCTATACATATTATCTGAATGGCCACATCTATGTCCTATATTGGTTGGATTTCTGTTTGAAACAAACTTTCCTAATTGCGACCAATCTCGGTTCGCAAGCAGTTGTTGCTTTGATAGTACCAGGCTCCCGCAAGCACAAAGGAACATATGTTACGAAACAACAATATACCCGCGGTGGATAGTTCACGAGGAAACCCCGCTGACATAATGTGCCCCGTGACAGAACGTGCGCCGTTCTCCCCTGCCATTGCCCAATATAAATGCCATGAATATTAAATGTCATATGTTCAAAACTGGTGAGACGGACGGGTAAAAAGTCTGCCTTAAATTCATAATCTCAAATGGAACCATGCGGTGTATAAATAAATCAACTTTTAATAAAATAACTATTTATTTTTGTGTGTATCAGAGTTTGGGTCAGCACTACATTCTGTGAGTGTAGCCAGGTTTGCTAGAACGCAGCGTCCAGTAATATGCCATGCTCTGCTGCCGTGACGTCATACTTTGAGCACGCTAACATTACACAAATCGTAATCGACTCGCGCAAAGTAAAATTTCAGCGCCACTGCAACTGAACACTGCCAAATGCTAACCATTCCCAAGTACATACCGGGACATCAGGCTGCCACAGATGGACGGGGCTTGTCTCTGCTGTCCTCCACCAGCCCCATGTCCCCATCAGTCGCTGGAGCTGTCCCGCGGTGTCGGCGGGGCGTCAGGCTGGCAGATGGACGGGGCTTGTCTCTCCTGTCCTCCGCCAGCCCCATGTCCCCATCAGTCGCTGGATCTCCTATGCGTCCTCCACCAGCCCCATGTCCCCATCAGTCGCTGGAGCTGTCCCGCGGTGTCGGCGGGACATCAGGCTGCCACAGATGGACGGGGCTTGTCTCTCCTGTCCTCCGCCAGCCCCCTGTCCCCATCAGTCGCTGGAGCTGTCCCGCGGTGTCGGCGGGGCGTCAGACCGGCAGATGGACGGGGCTTGTCTCTGCTGTCGCAGCCGCACAAGACAGCAGACGCCGATCGCCGCGCCGCCGACCGAAACACGCCGCCGTCTCATCCGTGAATTTATCACCAATTCCACTTAGCACGGCGTCGACCGGCCGACGGAACGGCGCTGAAACGGTGCCGTTTGCGTTCTAACGGCCATTGGTCGAGGCTGGGGAGTGGGGCAGGCAGGGCCGACGGAGGGAGCGGACAGCTGCCCGGCGGTTTGGTGTGGTGTGGTCAGGTCTCTGTATGACGCGCAGTGCTGACCGCCACAGCTGAGCACTGGAGTCGGGAGCTCAGACGGCCACACGGTAGCTCCTATTATTGACAGAGGACCAGCGATGACAGCCTACAGCTTTGAGTCACTGGAGTCGGGAGATTCAACGGACAGGTATAGCTCCATTAATGACAAGAGGACAGCCGATACAGCCACAGCTGAGTCCTGGAGTCGGAGTCAGACGCACATGTAGCTCCTATTAATGACAGAGGACAGTGATGACCGCCACAGCTGAGTTTCACTGGAGTCGGGAGTCCAAACGCACAGGTAGCTCCTTATTAATGACACGAGGACAGCGATGACAGCCACAGCTGAAGTCACTGGAGTCGGGAGCTCAGACTGCACAGGGTAGCTCCTATTATTGATAAGGACAGTGCTGACCGCCACAGCTGAATCACTGGAGTCGGGAGTCAGACGGCACAGGTAGCTCCTATTATTGACAGAGGACAGGGATGACAGCCACTGGAGGATCCAGGAGGGGAAGAAGGGCGAAGCGGTCGTGCCCCCCAAACTGTCTGAATTGGCGCAAAGGTGACACATTTTCCTGGTATAGAAGACAATCTGAGCAGCTTTTACAAAATAAAGTTTGTTTTAAAACAGCTATCAATGCATAAGCAAGAGCAATCCGATGAGTTTTCAGAATTGTGTGAGTCTTTTTAGAATTTGGCCTTCCCAAACCACCCATGGACCTCGTTCTGGATCCGCCAATGATGACAGCGAATAGCACAGCGACATCTGCAGAAGATTGCGAATAAAAAGGTAGAAAGAAGGCAGCTGAGGGAACATGAACATCTGAAGAAAATCAGGCAATGTTTTAATAAAGTCAGGAATGTGAGTAGGTATGACAATTGACGACTAACCACTAACCAGTTACACCCTATCCCTGAGAATCCACGTAGCACTATGCTCATGTTCGTTATTGTTCGTGGTATTGATATGATCAGCGACAATACGACCACATTATGTTTAATAATAAATATAAAATATTCGGCAATGTAAGATACATAATATAATGGAATAATGCAAATAAAGCATTGTAATCATAATAAAAAACAAACATATGTATTGTTGAAGTTCTCAATATTCCTTAGATGTTGTAGGAGATAATATACATGACATCTATTACTCCAAAGCATTGTATTGTGTCCAAAACATCCGCCAGCTACTCAACACCGGCAATCTTTTGTCATACGAGTGAAACATTAATCTTCTCCTCATACCTCGTCATCTGTAATATTATCTAAATCACCTTAAGTGACATTTAACCAGCCAATGCTCCCTTTCAACATCAGGTCAGCGAGCACTGGGAAGTGGTCCCAGCAGATAATGAGCGTGCTGTGGGCGGGTAATGCCAGCGCTCATCTCCGCCTGCCGCGGGCCGAGTCGCCGTCGGCCAAAGAAGCGCCGACGACGACACTGGCTGCCTGTGGCCCGCCCGGGAGCCATTCTCTGGACGTTATTTCAATTCATTTGCAGAGCCGGTCATTACGCTGAAGCAGCTCGGCTCGGCGGCTTGTCGGGGACGGCAGGCATTCTCTGCCGCGCCCGACCCCAGCGTCCCACGGCGCGACACAATTATAATAATGGCAGAAAAGAATTACCGCGCTGCGAATGGCAGCGGCTGCGGTGCGGCGGACGGGCGGCGGACGCCCCCCGCCGGGTCAGCCCGGGTCGTCTGAGTACCTGCCCAGTGCCGGCACCGTGCTGCAGAGGGGGGCCGCCCGCAGCCGCCCGCCGCCAGACGGGCGGGAAATGGCCGAGCCTGGCCCGTTTCTGATTTATTTAGCGTTTCGCAATATCGCGCAATGATGAAAGCCAGTGAACGTGGAAGGAAATGAAGCCCCGAGCCGCGAAACTTCCGAGATGAATCCCGGCCACATTGTCAGTCGGCTCGTGCCGGTGGGCAGACGGCGCTAAAGCGATTATTTCGCGGCATAAAATGGGGTGCAGGTTTAGCTGGATGAGAATTGAGGAGCGCTGAAAGTCCAACGATAGCCAAGTGGTATTTGAGCTGTTGCAAATCTCTCTCAGCCTACCTGACTCTCAACTTAAATTTAAGTAGCATTTTAACGTGTCTACTTTAGCATGTAGTTACATCGACCAGCGAAAACATGCAGCAGGCTTCTGACGATAGATGTTTCAATAGATATATCGCGCGCATAATTCAGAGTTACATAACCATCTGATCTGAGGTGGTTATCCAATATCCAAGCCCTGTTCACTGTTCAAGGGCATGTGTATGCGGTTTGCGTAAACCGTAAACATGCTTATGTTGTGACTGGCCATTTAGACCAATCAGCATGGAGCTTTCCCTGACGTCACACTAGCCACCTGACGTCACGTGGATTACGTTAACTGTTTTTTTTTTGTGTTTGACGGGCCTGACCGTCAACATGGCTTGAAGGCATGTTTATTCGACGAGCACGGTGCATTTGGCAGTTGCTGCACGCGTAAAGAACTTACACACAGACACACGCATTGGCACATTCGGTATGTACTTCTAAATTATAGAGCATTTTAGATGGTAACCTCATTTCTATTTAAATTTGGCGCCAGCTTTAGTACTCCCCTATCAACAGTTTTAATATATATAATTATATATTTATATAATATATATATATTATTATATATGCAGGTAGTCAATCCATTTGAAATACATGTTTGATTGATACAACAACAGAAACTTCTTACATTTTACATAGATCTTCTTTGAACCTTTCCAAGTGACTTATTATTCTTTCGCTTTATGCGTTTAAATTAGTTATCAAATCGCCAATCAATGTCATAAGGAAATAGTCAATGAGGTATACATTCTAGTTTACAGACTATTCCGAGTCCCCCATGATGCAGATACAGCATAATTATGGTTCGTTTAATTGCAATAACCGTTTAGGTTATCCAAAAATCGTAGGAATGCACGAATAGAAAATTCACAGACTTGTCTAGCAATGATTTTTATCTTTACGCATTCACCGGATTATATTCACGGGGACTAGAAGCTGGGCAAAGTTCCGTCTGTCTGTCTGTTCTGTTTGTAACAAGGTTTCTGGGCGCTAGCGAAAAACCAGTGCGCGGCAGACAGGCACCACATATTCGGGACAAGGTAGACACGTTCAGGCGGATTGTGCTTTTGCCCTTTTCCAGGGGTGCAGAAATGCGCGTGCATCGATGCTGCGAGCACTTCGAAATAAGGTGATTTCTGGGCCAATACAGGTCACTTGTTGCAACCACACATCCGGTAATCAAACTTTGTGAAAAGAATGGTCGATCATAGGAGGTCTACGTGACTTTTTTTGTGTGTGCGAGACCGTGCCCCCCAGCATTGGTATCCCAGCACGGGGCAACGAAACAATTTAGGGGACCTGCCACTGGAAGATTCGTGTCGGAGAACGGTGGGCGAGCATATACGGGTACCAAAACGGTGTGGCAAATAGGTATATGGACTAGCTTCACTATAGTCACTATTAGTAGCTTCGGCACCCAACCGATATCACGTGAGCGCGGGACAAAGGCAGAAGGAGGTGTAAAATGATACTTCACTCGTGAGTACGACTGCCGTTAGGAAGCACCGTTTTCGAGACGTTGCTAGCTGTGGGTACCAGATAACGGTGTGTGAATAGGATAGGGACCAACTTCCACTATGTGGCCACCCACAAATGGTGTCTATCCCACCGATGGCACGCGAGCACGTGACACTGATGCCAAAAAGGTCAGTCTAAATTGGTGCCCTCACCATTTGGTGTCAATATCTCAACAAATGTATCGGCTATACTGACTTGCAATTGCTTGCATATCTTATGTCATTGGTACAGGCAACATTTCACGAAGTAAGCAATGTATATGTTGGCAGCGTGCGCACGTGCGAATGCCGAATGACCGCCCACCACAGATCTCGGAAACTGCTGGACCGACCTCGTCTGATATTTTGTGAGCAGGCAAAATGCATTGAGTTTGGAAGCGGCCGCATGACACGGAATTGAAGTCGATCGGCACGTGCGCACGTGGACGGACTCCGATTTTGGATCTCCGGCAACTTCAGATAGTCTGGCGGACCTCTAGTATTATTCCGCTCCTCAGAATCAGAGAAGTAGACTACATTGGCCGCACAACGACAACGCTCTCCCGACAGACTAACAATGCACCTGCAACGAACACCGCCTTGGTGAATCATACCACCAGAAAGGCAAAACAAGGACATCACTAGGGAAAGACCTGGTTGAGAAACACCTTGAGTCATACGCCTCTATAAGACATGTGCGCAGATTAAACACTATTAGAGCCGTTCTTATCAGAGAGCATGCCCGGTTCTAACCCGCGCGCGGTAGGGGGGGGGTAAATTACCCCCCATCACTATTGTCAGCATAAGAGAAAAACCGTAAATAGGACAAACGGTACAAGTTCAAGTACCTATTCAGCCATTACAATTTGACGGTCTTCCTAAAAACAATCATCGAAAAAAATGAGAACTTTGGAGATTATGCGTTTTTGATGATGTCATAGTCAGTGTCATTATTTGTAATAACGATAGTTTGATCCATTCGTAAAAACATAGCTTTAAAGGAAATCGCAAACGCAAAAGCTTATTAGAAAGGAAATTAATTTCTCTACAGATGCGATTTCGGATTCCAAAATTTGGTTTTGAGACCCGCTAAAAAATAAAATAAATCATTTTTTCAGAAATTTCCACCCATATGAATTAATAAATTGAAATCAAATGTATCATACAAAACCGAATTATATTGAGAATACAAATGTTATGAAAACCCCGACCAAATTTCAAAATGAAATAGCTTCATTTTCATCAGAGAATTGAATGCTCTCCAGCATATGAGTAATGACGTAAGTTGTCAAACATAACGTTTTTATTTTTTGACCTGAATCAGATAATATTAATATTCATTTTTGGTTTAAGAGTACAAGACTAACCCAGAAACATGCATTGTTATTTCATATATTAGTCAGTTTTATCAAGTTTTTGACCTTAATGACCCTGATTATATTAGTATTAAACGCTTTTACGGGGTACAAGTGTATATAAAATGGTATCTGATTACTATAGAGATTCTAACGTTGAAAAACTAACCCCTAAAACATGTGTCACAAGGCTTTATTTGTACCTCTTCGCGAGCAGTGACCTGTTGTGACCTTCTACTTATTACTTAGGACAACATTTGAGGCATGCAATTTCACTTTTACTTAATGCAAAGAGTAATCACCTTTATGGGAGATTTAGTAGCATTGACAGTCTTAATGCAACAGGCATTTTAATTGAAAGTATGAACCATAAACTCAACTACTACTCCGAACTTGTTCCATATGACCTCGACGGTGACCCTTACACATTGATCTACTTGACAAAATTTTGGTATGCCATTCGATTCGTGTTCATTAGAGATTTCGATCTGCGCCTTTCGCGCGTCTCGCTGCGTGTTATTGGTCGGAAGATAAGAGGGGGGTATATTACCTCCATACCGCCGCCGTTCGGGGAAGACCCTCACCGGCGCGCGGTTAACGCGGCTCAGCGTGACTACTGGGATTTTTACTTTATGTAAACCCACACTTATATGGCGGATGATATGTGGGTGTTAGAGCATGTCATGTGGTGGTGCCTGAGAAAAACGAGCGAGATTGTTCGAGAATTTTGGAGTCCTATATGATAACCTCCCAGATATTTATGAGCTTGTTGCTTTCATTATAAGTGTACCACTGGTAACCACGTTACATTGTTCGTTATGGCTTGAAAATCGTTAGGTGAAATAGTGAGACGAGAGACCCGGTTGCAATTAGAACGAACTAAATGCTCAAACAGTGAATTGATATTAAATAGAAAGATACCTTCATCGAGAGTTCGCGTTATGGCATTGATGTGGCGGATTGAATAACTAATTTAAACGATAAAGAAAGAAAAGTAAAGATCAACTTGAGGCCTCAAAAGAACTGAGTAAATATTTAAGGAAGGTATAGTGTGTATCAATCAGAAACATGCAAAATATTAATAGTAGCTATACTATATAGAATACTACGCTATAGTATATATACTAAGATAGTATATATGGAGTGTTACACTATACAGGCTCTATAAAAGCTATATAGGTATTACAATTCGGGTGGTGTGACTTATCTAGGCAGATGAACAGCCAAGAACTTTGGATCTTACCGGAGACAAATATCCTTTTCTGATTTGGAAAAAAAAAACACTTAGAACATTAACAAGAGATGTTGTTAGGTGTATCTTATAACGCTCAAAGGAACCATAGTCTTCAGAGATAGGGAAGTGTGTACATGATGAGCCTGACGATTAGCGGGCTAGCAGTATGTAATGAGGATTGAGGCATCGGTGGTTGCAGATGGGGTTCACACTGCAATGGGCGTCATAGACCGCAATCGAATCGCTGCCCTGGGAGCAGGGCACGTAGGCAAAGAGTTATCAGATTGGGAGTTAGCGTCGAAATAATGCTTCTCATCACTGTGCTGCTGGATCGCCAGGGGGAGGGTCAGGGTCCGTCAGGAGAATCTCAGAGTTGCTCATCTAAGTGGCGCCATTTTATTGTTGCTCTGGGGAGGGAATGAGCTTTGTATTGAGTCTATTGCGATGCATTCTTCTCATGGGTGCCATTTCCCCACACTACCGTTTTAGGGAATGCCTGAGCATTTTGAGTGGCGTACGACTCCCTTCGCTAACGGTCTGCCTGGGGAGTAGTTAACGTAAACCGCATAAGCTGTAAACATGCCCCTTGAACAATGAACATGAACAGGGCTCCGTTGTCTTTAGCGCCTGAGTCCGTAGACTGTGCCGCTTGCTTTTACAGCGCAACGGTGCAGTCTACCTCCGAAGTGAAGTTCCTGCTGTAAGGCAACTCAGTTTGAACTGCAATACTTAAAGGGAAATAATCACCTTTCATTTTTGTTGGCATCAATCTTTTTGGCCGCCGTGATGGTATAGCAAATATTTAATTTAAATTTAAGAATATAAATAACAACTAATCCCTCATTCAATGCTGCTGTAATTTTTTACAAACTAAAATATAAGTACATATACTTCTTTCGAAACTCATGAGCAGTGTTTACCCATCACTATTGAAGCGCGCCATATATGGCGCCGGTGTTCGAACTTGTTCGACGCTGGTGACAATGTCCGGCAAACATCGCCTGACAGCTAAAATAATTATGTGTAGTTCCAAAGTTAATTTTTGCGAAGATTTGGAAATGCCAAGTACGTGAGATTTGACTGTCGCAGCTATTTTGGGCTATATATGAAGTTTGGGTGATGAGGATGGAGAAACCAAGTTGTGTCAGCACGCCACAGCACAAAGTTATAATATAGAACTTTTTATACTGAAACATGGGGTTATGTACAACAAGGGTTTCTCTAAACCATGACACGTTCGGCTGCGCATAGGGACCATGATTTTAAGTCCATAGGCTGTGGGATTTTTAACGGGTCGATTGTTATGTTTGCTGAATACTGACTTTATAATTTTTTTGTATGATCAAGATGAGGAAAACATTGGCATTAGGGTTGGTGTGTCGTCGCTGTGTCTTTTGGTAGGCTTTGTTCTTTTTTTTATATGTCTCTTTTACTCCTATCATGATCTATCCATCTCGCTACTATTTTTATAGTAACTATAATTTATATATACAGTCATAAGTGCACAATACCATAAAATAACATAATACATCTACCACCTTTTCGTAGTACATCACTGACTGTGCTTGGCTCAATACTGCATTTTGCATTATTGAAGGAATTTACCACAAGTACACCGGCACCCGCGGCCGAGACGGGTGCGAGACAACGCACCAGGCCCGGGGGAAAAAAACACAAGACCCAGACCATCCACGCCCCAGCACCGCGCACCACAGAGCCGGAACACAACCTGAGCGCCTCGTCCAGCAAAGCCCACACCCACCCCACGGCCACCCGGGAGCCCGCCCACGTGACAAGGAGCATATATTTCACAAGAATGATGTGTGTAAGGTAACAATGCAAAACGTAAATATTGAAATGACAGGAATAGGAATTTACCGAACAGACAATTTTTCTCCGCTCATAGTCGTTGCGCCCCTGCCTACCGCCCCGACCCATCTCTACCCGCCAATTTCATCAATCGCTGTTGTTTTCAAGTCCAGCTACTTTCACAAATTTAATTCAACCGTCCCCGAAGCCGCTACACCTAACAGGGTGGTGTCGGCGTTGCGGAAAAACAATGGCGTGTTGCTCAACTAAAGGCGCAGGCCCAGGCCGACCAAAATCCTCACCCCGGTCAGATGCGTCTCGCTGAAAGCCCTAACCATCTTACCCCTGCGCTGAATTCTTGTAATTATTCTTTTCTTGTACTTACGAGAGCCCAGAGATGTGGGTATTTGTATGTTGTCTATGTCGTGTGGAGGAAGAATGGTCGGTGTTCCAGCCGCACGGGAGAGGCCGGCCCGGCGCACTGACGCCATCGGGCGGCGTGCCAAAGCAGAGATCACGCAACGGGAAGGTCGGCCGGCCACTCTTATGGTCCATCGTTGTACGAACCACTCCACAAGGTAGGCGATGTTCCGTACCAGTGGTGATGAAGCTTAGCCAGCACTTTGTAAGTTTTCGTCGATTGTTGTGCAAGCTCGCCTGCCGCTAATTTAGCATATACAGACGGATGGGGCTAAAAGTAAAAAAATAACGTGATTAGATTATGACGTTTATTTTCCTTGATTATTATTCCAATCTGACTATCAAAGGCTATACGGGATCGGGCTGCGTATCCATCGAAACAACAGGGATTCAAACTTATATTCTACCCCACTCACCTTGGCGTAGAAAAAAATACGAAAACCCGGCGAGTTTGATGGGAGATCACTAAAGGACTAGCAGGCCGCAGGCAGGCTAAGGTACCTGTCATTGAGAAAGCGTATAGAGAACGCTTACAACCTTTAACATTGGAAAGTCTCTTAGTAAAATGGTTTATGCAAAACGTGATGAAATTAACATTGAATTGTCTCATCTGTCGATTTCAAGTGTTTATTACAACCATATTTGTTGGAATAGGTGAATAGTTCTACCATTTAAGAAAACTTCACCCATAAATTGTTGAGTGTTTTCTTTCAGAGGCGACGCCAAACGGTCAATATAGATGTGATCGCGGTAAATCTGCCTTGATGCATACTTACTCCGCCCACCCTGTCTTCAATGTATCCGAGATCTAGAAAGTGTATCAATTAACATTATTTCTCACATTCAATAATTTCACTAAAAGGATCCACATCGTTAAAAGGAAAGATCTGTTTGGATGCTTGAACGGTACCCTGAAACCTTCTTATACAAATCAGGAGCGATATCTCAATATTCACTATAATCAACAGCATAATAGCACAGGAGGCATGAATCAGTGAGTAAAGTTTCTCATGAAATAAACATAAACAATGATTTAAGCCTGTGCAAATGATAAAATAACATTTATAAGCAGAAACGAACGTCGTAAACTAAGAGAAACCAGATTAACTTGAATGAATGCAGTTCGTAAATGCTCTGAAATTCGTCAGTCTGCAGTGGTCTTTAGTCGTCGAAAGGCTAGGTCGTCAGTCGTTCTCAATCATCGACGACCTTCATTCTGTTCCTATCCGTTAATAATTTCCCGTCATTAAATAAATGCAATTGCGTCATTAATAGTGACCGTCGGCAGTATTTTACCATATTATTTATTATAGACAGCCTGTAATAAATTCACCGTCAACACTACTATGCTTCTTACTCAGGCGAGTTTACTTTCTGGGTTCATTAATCAATAGATGAATTGACCGATACCGGTCAGTAAAATGGCTATACGATACTTGCATGAACTATGTTGTTTGTATTATTGTTATAAATTATGTTAATTTATTGTACATTGTTATTATCATATGATAATAAACATATGATAAACATATCATATGTTTATTTATCATGTGATAACATATGATAAATAGACATAAGATATCATATGATAATGTCCTCTGGAATGGCCGAAACAAGTCAGTGGCGCTGCACGACCTGAAGGACGTGATGGGTCGACACCAAGATCGCTTCTGCGGCTCGACACAGCAGGATGCCCACGAGTTCCTCATGTTCCTGCTAGATTCCCTGCATGGGGACTTAAATGAGGTGCACTGCAAGCAGCCGCTCAGAGAGCAGGAGAACGACGGTGTTCCAGACGCGCGCGCTGCCAGGCTCGCGTGGGAAAACTTCGAGGGCAGTAACCGCTCGTTCATCCTGAACCTTTTCTGGGGCCAGCACAAGTCGACGTTGCGATGCTCGCACTGTGACAACCAATCGGCCAAGTTCGAGACGTTCTCACACCTCTCTGGTGCCTAATGCTGGCTAGGTCGGAGCGCGCTCGCCTTCGCGAGTGCATCGGAGCATGTACCTCGGCCGAGGACACCGAGCGCGGCTCGACTGTCCAAAAGTGACAAAGAGCAGCACCGAGGCCACCAGAGGCTGGACATGTCTGGTACCTCACCACCATTGCTCATCATTCACGTTCAGAGATTCTACAGCGATGGCCTCTGGAGGAAAAATCAGTCTGACATGCAATTCCCGCTAGAAAACTTCGACATGTCACCTTACATCATCAACAAGGAGGCAGTTTTCTGCCACAAGAACCACCTCTACAGCGTGGTGAACCACTTCGGTTCGATGGAGAGCGGCCATTTCACTGCTTTCTGTAAGGGCAGTCCCAACTTCCGGATTACGCTGGAACACAATTTGAACGACCAGAGGTGTGCCTCCGCTAAGGTCAGCGGCAGCGCCGTGGCAGAGCTCGGGCTACATACTCTTTTTACACGGCAAACGACGATCGACGGTGACATGGTCGAGGTGCGTGCGCGTTAGGCTCGCTCTGTTGTTATTGTTGGCGGTGTTTGTTTTTGTTTTTGTAAGTTTATATATGCATCTTCGGAAATAAACTTACAATACAACGTAAAAAAACATATATAAAAATAAAAATAAGCAGGTTTTATATAACGCAAAGAAGCTCCATTGAAGCATTGATTTTCACAATAATACCAGTTTGCGTGATGTGCAATAACATATCCCCTTTCCCGTTCACATATTTTGCTTCCGTATCCCGTTCCCGTAACCTGTTTTCGCATCCCCTTTCGGTTTCCGTTTGAAGGTGTTTAAATGGACTTTTCTGACAATCTTTGATGTTAATGTAGCTTGTTCCGTAGTGTGTAAGTCATGGAGGTATTTTAATTGATGATGGTTAAAACATGTTTTGGGAACAAACGGCAAATTATATTATAATGATAAGAACGTGAAGGTTCATTTAGTATTTAACATACACAAATACAATAAAGATATCTGCGGCAACAACAATCACTCTTTCTAGTTCAGATTTCCTGCTGAATACCTTTAACGAAATGAGAGCAGCATGAGCAGTGAGCAAGTCCAATGAGCAGTGTAAACACACTACTTGTTCGAAAACTAACAAAAGGCTCTGTCGTGATTTCCATACAGCTGTGGAAGCCATGCAGAAAGCCGGGGCCACATTCGACTGATCCCCGCTGACACCACCCTCTCCGAAAACTACGAGCCTATCAACGCCGTGTCCATCATCGCTCATTAAGTGCACCGAAAACATCATCAAAATGCGCCGCCGGGCATCTGCATAATTACAGCCATCGTCACCGCGTCACCACACATTTCATGCGCCAGCAAATATTCGCCTCGTTATGGGCCGGTGGCCGCGCCACCCGCCACCGAAATTAAAACGAATCTGCGTCCGGGTGCCACTTTGTATTCATTCTTCGCAGATGTGATTTTTCTTCCAGCATAAATTTAATGGGGTTTCGAATTAATTCGCAAGTGTCAAAGTGACACAGACGGATGGTTTTACAATCCACAGACGGTCGGCGCTGCACTAGATTGCGCGAGTCGTGCTAGCGGTAAAGACTAAACAAAACGCCGGCGACGAACCAAGACGGAAATCATTCAGGGGGAGGGGAGGGGGAATTCCAAAAAGATTCACACAATTATGAGAACTCATCGGATTTTGCTTGCTTATGCACTGATAGATGATTTATATCACACTTTTTCCTTAGTTAAAATTGCTTTGATTTTCTTCTATGTAAGGAAATGTGTCGATTCTGCTCCATTTAGGCGTTTTTGGGGGGGGGGGGGTGTCGCTTTGGGTACCTGAATCCGCTATGTGACTCTCCAGGAAGTGTTAGCGCTTCAAAATTCTACTGAAGTGTTTATTTGTTTCGTTGTAGGGTGTCTGACGTAGACAAATAGAGCTTGATCATCTTATAGCAGCCACAAGTCATGAATCTGAAGCACCGTTCTACATTCCATGATATAATGCATTTACAGCGCATCCACTATTGAGAATAACCAGTCATATTATTATTTACTACATCTCTGATCGTGATTCTCAGTTACCGTCATCAAACAATCATCAGAAATAATCTTCTTTCTACAGCTCGCCGTTGCATCTCGAGATTCTTCACTTCAGAGATAGACTGCACCGCAAGCCTCTGGAGAAGTGCGGGACAGTCTAAGCATCCAGTTATGATACTACGATTGACGTTCTTCGTTGGAATTATGTTAGTACGGTCTGCTTTTTAAGTTGGGCATATGGGCAACGTTTCCACCTTTGAGTACAGTGGTGTGAGAAGCATATGCAATCGTGCATTAACGTATTCCGCATATTGCATGAAAGATCGCCATCGAAATTACGTAAAACAACGTCGCCGTGACGAACCAAGTATGTATCCACCAAAAGTTAATGGCCGAAACTTTTCGGTATAAGTTAACTTATTATAATCATAAAAAATAACCTTATCCTCATAATGCGATTTTTTTCTAAAAAAAAAGTAAAAAAAAAATCGGCATTATAAGGATAAAGTTATTTTTTATGATTATAACAATGTCTTACATTTCCATCAAAAGTGTTTAAACAAGTACAAGATTAAGTTAACTTATGGCAAAAACTGGAAATTTTCCAAGAAAATCAGGGCAACGAAATGAAAAGTTCACACCGTGATCTCACTGCTTTGGAAACTGAAGCGTTCCCGACCTCCACCCGATACTCGTTAGGACCGCGGTGATGGAAACTCTGGCTTCTGATCACCATCTGTTCTCTGTAAACGAACTCGCTGACTCCATATTCTCTCCCCTTCTTTTTCTCTAGGAAATGCTTGCCGCAGGTTCTGTCCCGGTACCAGCAGTAGGAGGCAGACGGTCAAGGTTTCGGTGCTACACTCGTGTATTGGCTTACAGGCGCCGTGCAGCTCGGAAGAACGATTCATATGAACTCGGGCATTAGCCGCTCAGTGCCCGTCAATGCCCGACGGCGAGTAACCAAGCCAGCATTCACAATTGGCTCAATCGAATACGCCTAGATTGGGAATACATTGTTTCGTGCTTTATTAGCTTGGACGAACGTGGAGCATCACATTGTATTGTGTTCAGTGAACAGCGATTTATTGTTGGCCGGGTCGGAGCGGCGGCAGCGGCGGCGCTCAGGCTCTCACTGCCGTATCCGAGTCTGTCTGCCACTGAATCAGAGTCAGAGCGACTGTTACAGTGCACACAGCGAGAATGGCACAGGCGACGGCCGGGGCCGGGGCCGGGGCCGGGGCCAGGGCCAGGGCCTGGGCTGCCGTGTGTCCGCCTCTGTTAGACAGCAGGACCGACATCGGTCGGAGGGGGTCGCTTCGCCGCTGAGCAGCGGTCGCGTCCTGGCTTACCAACCGCTGTCTTCTCGGAAGACACCGCTGTCCTCTCGGGACGACACCGGTGTCCTCCCGGGACGACACCGGTGTCCTCTCGGGACGACACCGCGGTCCAGTGACGTCAGAAGGCACTACACAATACACGACACAGCGCTCTGTCCGCTGCACAGTGCACGAACCGGTACAGCATAACGCCCCAACAGTATTGACAGGAACGAGCCTCCCTGGCTATCGGTGCCCGATTCGTCAAAATCACCAGTCCGGGACAATGAAAGCGCAACATGAAACCCGAACACATACACACACATACACACAGCTGCATATGCTATTTCCAGATGCCCACGCACGAACATATACTCAGATGTATGCATAGACACTGTCTCCTTATTGAAACAGCTAACATCCAGACACAAAATTATGGTGCATACTGATCGATATATACATTGTCAACGTCCCGTATTTACCTAGTAATGGCTTCCAGGTAAGGAAACCGGCTAAAGCATGAGTCATGAAATATATCCCGTGATTGCATTCACCCGAAATATCGAGAAGACTCCCAACACGGCCCACTGCTGCGACACATGGAACAAACCTCTCGAATTCCCGGACAACTCGGCGCGCCACATTGCACCAGGGTTCGAGGCGTTTCGGCTGACTGACCCCTGACCTGAGAAGGAGCGCTGTGGTGCCGTCCTTCGGTAGCAGGTGAGCTACCGCTTATCACGTCTCTGAACGGCGCCGTTGGTCATTAAATTCCCGTCGCACGGTGGCGGCGCTGGAGCGTCCCTCATCATCACACTAATCACTGAGCAGACTGGCGGCCGGGGGGCCGGGCCAGCCCGCGTCACACGTTCTCTGTCCGGGCCACCGCGGCTGGCCGCTCACCTCCGCTGGTCCCCGCCGGGTCATCACAGGTCGCGGACGGCGCCGGCCGGGGCGGGTCCGACTGGCCGTCCCCGCTGCCGGCCGCCCTGGCCGCCCCCGCCCCCGCCGCCGGTGTGACGGCAGGTGCCGCTACCGCAACACCAGAGGCCTCCGAGCTGGCGGTGGCCGAGCCCGCAGCCGAAGCGACAGAGGCTGCCGCGCCTGAGGCGGCCGACACGGCAGCGGTGGCGGCGGCAGCAACAGTGGGGAAGGGAGCAGCAGCAGCAGTGGGAGCAGCAGCGGCAGCAGCAGCGGCAGCCGTCTGCGGCGCGTCAGGCGCGTCCATCATGGCCAGCAGCACCTCCTCGGGGCTGGGCGGCGCCGGGTGGCCGCCGGCCCGGCGCAGGTTGTCCCGCCGGATGGCGTTCGTCACCAGACGCTGGATCTGCGCGTTCCGCAGGATCACCGGCAGCTCGTAGTGGTGGAAGAAGTAGAACATGGCGTGCTGCAACAGCAGGAGGGGCAGGGTCAGACAGAGGTGGGGCCGCGGCAGGTCAGACAGACGTGCGGTCGCGACAGGTCAGCGACAGCACTCGGCTGCTGTACGGAGTATAGGACTGACTACTGGCGTTCGGTTGGTGCTGGTATTGGGGACTGAGATGGTAAGACTGCAGATTCTGGTATTCGCCAGGTCTCCCACGCCGATCCAAGCGGGAGAACCGAGATTGACCTTCGCCGTAGCCAGGCTCGACCCCGGGACACATTGGGCTTCCGAGCCCAACGCTCTACCGAATGCGACATCCGGAGATCGTTAATGGCGTGGGGCCGTGCTGTGCTGCTGGTTAGTTATCAACAAACCCAATCATGCAGAGCGTAGGTACGTAATTCAACAAGGGATCACAACAATGGAACTGCATACATACAAACACCACAAGCAATTCGGATTTTTTAAAATCTGAATTGCTTTTAGCAAATATATTTTAAAATACAAATATTTAATTCGACTACACGTAAAGGCCAAGAACCTTAACTTGCTCGCATTCGAGTTCAGTTCGAGCAAGACAGAAATTCTCGCTTTCAGAGTGCCTCTCCATTTCGTTCACATTTCTCAGTAACGTCATCTAGCACGATCAAATATTCAACGCCAGACTGATATCCATTTCAACTATACCTGTCTAGTCACTGCCGTAACTTTCACATTTCCCCTCAGCTAATATTCACATAGAACAGCGCACCACTTTCCAGCAAACCATTTCCATTCCGTCGCACTTCTCGAGACCACACGGGATCGAACAGAATTCATCGCCCACTCCGCAGACGACACCTCTTCTCCGCCACCACATTTGCTCTCAATCATCCACCACCACTAGAGATTAACATTCAGTCCTTCTCTCCCACGCTCACTCATTTAGCCTCCAGTTTCCGACTGTGTACCACCACCACCCCCGCCTGCCTCCAATCATTGGGGCGTGGCGCTGCCCCGCCCGCGCCACCGTGCGCCACCTCTGTCGCGCTGCGCCGCCTTCGACTCACCACACCGCGCCGCGCCGCTGATCGTCGCCCAGCCGGTCGAGCCCAACCATACATCTTGTTTTCCGCTGTCCGCTGATCAAAGCCCGCCCGGACGGCGGAAATTAAATTCTAGAGCTTCTTTCATTAACAGCGTATTATTGTGCCGGTCGTCGTCGTCGTCGTCGTCGTCGTCGGTGGCGGCGGCGACGATCTTCGACCGATCACAGCCCCACCGCCGCCGCCGCCGCCCCGAGGGAGGCTTCACTGGCTTCCGGCCGACAGGGACGAGACGCCACGTGGCGTAACGTGGCGTGACGCGACGTGACGTGATGCGACGTGGCGTGACGTGACGTGGCGTGACGCCAGTCACAGTCACAATAGCTGCAGTCACCGTCACAGCAGCTGCAGTCATAATCCCTGTTACAGGGATTGTGTCCTGTTACAGGGATCCTACCCTGCTGGTACAGCAGGGTAGGATATGATGCCGGCATCACGGACACGCTAACCGAGGCCCACTATTGTCACAGACCAGAGCAACGCGGCTGGACAGAAAGTTCCCAACTGAGCGCATGGAGCCGACCGACCGACCTAGTCGGCGTCCGCCTGATACCGACCAGGAGAGCACGTCCCGCCGGCCAGGTCGGCGCTGGCTGGGGCTGGTCAGTCTGTCGATACTGCTGGCGGCAGGAGCGCAGGTTCTGGAATCACTCTGACCATTCGGGGGAGGGGGGCGCTGTCGGCACAGGAGGGCCCGAGGCCGCTGGAGGGAGGGGCCCGAGGCCACCGGACTGACCGCTGGCCGCAGCCACCGCCCGGATGCCCTGAGGTTACGATGCGATCAGTCCGCTAGTAGTGGGGCTGATCGCATCGTAACCTCGGGGCACTCCGGCCGTATAATAAGTTGTTTAATAAACATTGTGAGATGATGACGAGGGGGCGGAGCACACACCACCACCAGACACGGGTGTCAACTGCCTCAGTCCCGTCTCTGGTGCCTGCAATCGCCAGTAACTATCGGTCAGGTAAGCTTGTCGAAGCGCTTCAACAACCGCCACACATGTGCCGCTGGTATATGTGGGCTTTAGAGCACCGCAACTCTTTTGGTTATATGTCGCCCAAGTACGGGGCTTAGGTTTAATCCACATGACACTATGCATTAACCGACTGATGTCGTGACCACCATATCACCACCACCACCATATAGATCGTGACCACCATATCACCACCTGCTGATGTCGGAGGGAGGCATCACCGTCTGCCACGCTCTCCCCTTTCTTACCCCCTCTTCCCACAGCTCTCTCCGGTACCGTCAAGTGCCTCCGGCCTCCCCTTTCTTATCCCCTTTTCCCACAGCTCTCTCCGGTACAATCGGATGCCTCCGACCTCCCCTTTCTTACCCCCTCTTCTCACCGCTCTCTCCGGTACGTCGGATGCCTCCGCTCTCCCCTTTCTTACCCCCTCTTCCCACCGCTCTCTCCGGTACCGCCGGATGCCTCCAGCCTCCTCTCAAATACCATCGGGTGCCTCCGGCCTCCTCTCTAAGACCAGAAGCGCCTCGCTACCGCTCGCGATCCCGTCTGAATAAAAAACTAATAACACTTCTTGTTACGGTAATAACACGGCGGCGGCGGCGGCGGCGGAGGCGGACAATTTGGCTGTTTCGCAGGGCGGCGCAGCGCCGGTGCATTTGGCCGCTATTCAGTCCGTGTCCCGGCGGATTCAGCCCGTGGCCCGGCGGTTCGTTACCGCAGCCTTGTGGCCAGATTGCATATGAAAGGGTGGCCGGCCGGCGGCAGGCGGTGCCAGAAGGGTTGAGTGAGCAGCGAGGTCGCGTGGGTGAGCAGCGAGGTCGCGTGGCGAGGAGACGGCACGTGGCCCGCCGCCGCCGCCGCTGAGTGAGGGAGGGAGGAGCACTCCGGCCAGCCGGCCATCGTCGGCACAGACATACACTTGTTTGTTTATTGGGGCAACAGGGCGCGTCGACTGCTAAGGTCACTTTGCGCCCATGCAGAGACATACACGTCATCGCAGACACAGACAGAGGCGGCCACATCCAATACACGACCTCTCACACCACCATCAGCAGAGACAGACACGTCATCGCAGACACAGAGGCGGCCACGTCCAATACACGACCTCTCACACCGCCATCAGCAGACAGACACGTCATCGCAGACACAGACAGAGGCGGGCCACGTCCAATACAAGACTCTCACACCGCCCTATCAGCAGACCAGACACTCATCGCAGACACAGACAGAGGCGGCCACGTCCAATACACGACCTCTCACACCGCCGGCACTCAGAAATGACGGTAGTGATGACATTGATCACGCCGTCGGCAAGAAACAGACAAAACCGACATCGATTCAGATTAAGAGTTGAACAAAATATCGAGAGATGAAAACCCAACAACGCACCTCAACCGAAATGGCCAGCGGCGCGCCACAAAAGCACGGACTTAGCTGGGTGTAGTCAGGCACGGTACATGCATCGCATACTGTGATGATGATGATGATGTTTGGGGTTTTAGGGCGCTCCGACAACGAAGGTCACATGGCGCCCTTCGCATACTGTGAGCTGAGCGCATTGATTTACAAATGTTAATCACACGGACGCGGTGTGACACAGCCAACCAGGCGCGGTATGAATTAAGACACGCATCAAGCTCGTCTGTGGCTGTGGTCTGACCATGGTCGTGAGTTTCACGTCTACAACTCTTATCAACCCAACGGCGCTACTCGGTCACCATATGACCAAGGCAGTTGGCGCGTCCGATGCTCAATCATCATGAACAACGGCGCAAACAAATGTTCATTGTGTCTCACCAACCAAAAGAAGAAGAAAAAGTTTTTGGTTTGTCTCTGTGTCATTCGAAATATCAGTGTCCACCAACATCCATGTCTTGTTCAACAGCTCCGGCCGCCATCCGAGCCACTACCACAGGCCAGGTGGGACAAGCTGCACCACCGGGCAGTTTTTTTTAGCCGGCCCACTTGGCGCCGTATCGACCCCACCTGCATTATACGACAGAGCGGAGCATTATTACAACACGGAGCGGGCAGGTGAGGCAGCGGCAGACCGTCTCAATACAAACGGTGGCGGCGGTAACCGCTCCCCAGCCGCCGCCGCCGCCGCCGCCGCCGCCGCCGCCGCCGCCGCCACCGCCACCGCCACACACCGCGTCACGGCGCCGGGCCGCTCATCAATCACAATTGTGGTGCACTGCATACGGGCGCGGCGCGGTGCCGGCACCCCGGGAGCGGCCATGACTCAGGGGATACTCCAGGGAGTTGACACGACTATGGAGTCACTTTAGGCAGCTGACACAACCATGGAGTCACTCCAGGGAGTTGACACAACTATGTAATCACTCTAAGCAGCTGAAACGACTATGGAGTCACTCTAGGCAGCTGACACAACTATGGTGAAAGTCCCCCGCATTATTACACAGATGGGTCAAAGATTGGTAATATTCTTCACACCAGATTGAGAAACGAAATGTCTTCATTTGAATTCGCATTTATTTCCAACTCCAAAGAATCTGACACCACCAGCATGTTCCGTGCGCCACAATGGAAAATGTAAGCACTTTATACTGCATGTCCCAAAATATCCCCGAAAGAAATGCACTGTTCGACAGATTTGTCAAGGACCACTGCATTGCTGATTTCAGAAATATCCCATCCTTACAACCCAATGCAATCCTCATGTATGGACAGAATCTCGGCGGGTGGTGACGGTCGCGCGGGCTGGCCTTAAGTTTCTTCAGGTATATATTTTTTTAAAACAAGAAGATTTGATGCGACTAGCAGAAAAATTTGCTAAGCGGACGGCGAGGGCGAGCCTTGGCGAGGTGTGTGGCGACGGCGGGCTTTCTTAGCCAGTAGCGTCTGCGGGCCTGACCGTAGCGGCGGCGGTGGAGATAATTGAGAAAATGTATGTTTGATTTTGAGTTGGTACCTAGACTTAAGCGCTTGTAAGCGCTTCTGTGCCAACTCACCCTTAATCTGTATTGACTTCCTCTTTCTGTTAATAAACGTGATGATGATGATGATGATGATGATGATGATGATGGAGTCACTCTAGGCAGCTAACACGACTATGGAGTCACTTTAGGCAGCTGACACGACTATGAAGTCACTCCAGGCAGCTGACCCAACTATGGAGTCACTCTAGGCAGCTGACACGACTATGGAGTCACTCTAGGCAGCTGACCCAACTATGGAGTCACTCTAGGCAGCTGACACGACTATGGAGTCACTCTAGGCAGCTGGACACGACTTGAGTCCACTGTAGGCAGCTGACAACGACTATGGAGTTCAAAAATAGGCAGCTGACACGACTATGGATTCATTTGGACAGCTGACCCAACTATGAAGTCTCTCTAGACAGCTGCCACGACTATGGAGTCACTCTAGGCAGCTGAAACGACTATGGAGTCACTCTAGGCAGCTGATACGACTATGGAGTCACTCTAGGCAGCTGAAACGACTATGGAGTCACTCTAGGCAGCTGATACGACCATGGAGTCACTCTAGACAGCTGACACGACTATGGAGCCACTCTAGGCAGCTGACACGACTATGGAGTCACTCTAGGCAGCTAACACGACTCCAGGGCACTTCTGGCGGTGGGCACCCCTAGCGTGTACACTCAGACACCTGATGCCAGACAGCTCGATGAAGCAGCGTCTGTCTACACACCGGCGATACTTGTGTTCCCCGCGGCATACCTCGGCCCGGTCTGCCTGGCTCCCTTCACTGCAGTGCACCGCACCGACCGCCGTCGGCTGTTGCCCTCCCCTCCCCCTCCTCCACGACTCCTGCAAACTGCCGCCCACTTGTGAGCCGCGCTCCAGCTGCCCCGGGGGCTTTCCTGTCTGGCTAGCGGGCTACCTCTATCGAGTCGCCGGGCAGTCACAATATGCAGGCCTCCCTCCGCCGGCCGACCAGCGCACAGTGTGGCCAAACACCAGTTTAGCCTGAATTTATTCGTAGTGCCTGTCGTTTTCGCTGAAAATGATATACAGATTCTTTTAGCGGATTAAACTACTACTAATTAAGCTTTATGCCAACAATTTGCTCGATTCGTGCGTCACTGGCGGATCCAGAACGTTGATTGGGGGCTAAATCAAAAAAGTTTCAACAAATTTGAAAAAACTCATTGCGATTAGCTTCTGTGTTACGTTGTTGAAAGTTTTAGCAAAACATGCCTAATTCATAAGTTAATTTATATTTCCTTCTAACAGTTGAAGATGTGGTGTCAAATTTCGCCCATTTCAGGGCGACATGTGGAAGGGCTAAGGCCCTGCCACCCCCCCCCCCCTTGAGGATCCGCTAGTGTTCTTGCAGGACTACTATGGTTTCTTTTTGCGTTAATATCAATGGTAATGAATTGAGTAAAATAATCTAATTGAAAGCTGTGTTGACGGACCGTTATCGAAGGTAGAGCTTTTTACTTTATTACAACCAGAGTTTGAACATTTTATTTTTGCGTTTCCTAATCCCTCAGTGGGCTGAAAAAGGAGAAACATACATTTCGTGTACTCTTTATGTGCACACTCATGACACAACATGGCACAACACACATCTTATCATCGCTCACACGACCTCACTACCTACTCGGCGCTATCTTGCTGCTGATACATCAGCTGCAGCTAGAAGTTGTCCAAGTTGTGGTTCAGCAGTCTGACGGCCTGCAAAGATTCGTGTTTATCTGGTGGATCAGCTGCTGGTTGACTCTGATTCGGCTGCGAAGTCGGCTGCCAAGCGTAGGCGCAGCGGGCGCCCGGCGGTGTTTCCGTCGTTGAGTTTCCATTGCCTTCCGCCCGCGGCTCGTCGACTCGCAGCCCCATTCGCGTTCTGACGGCCTCTTTCACCTAATTCTGCCACTGCTGGTGGTGTTCCTTGCTCTTGTTTCCACCTGGAAGCCGGTAGCTCAGGTAGAGGAGACAAATCGAAGCCACTTAAATCCAGTAGTTGCAGCGTGCTCAGGCATACTCCAGGACCAGGATTAATGTTGGGTTGACGGGCCTTCCGGCGGCAGCTGCCAGGTCGGTTGAAGTCTTCAGCGTGGAGCCACACATGCTACACCTCACACAACCCCAATGTCTTACACCACACCACACAGAAAGACAATCAAGCTATTGGTACTGCATTCATTGACGTAACAAGCAAGCCCTTCGTTTGTAAATTGTTAATTCTGATCTTTCGGTGGCAGGCCAGAGCCTGCGCGGGCCGCCCCAAGCTGGGTCGGGTCACACCCAGCCAGGGCCGTCGCGACAAGTTTTCAGAGCTGAATGAGCGGCGGGGAGGCAGGTTGGGGCAAGCAACTATTGTTCGCCCCTATGCAGAAAAGTACGCTGAGTTCAGTCGAAGTATTTTTTTCTTGAGGCCTTTTGAGTCTCGTTTTGTTTTTATATTTCTTTGCAAAGTACTTTTCTGAAAACGTCATTGTGAAGAGCCTATTTAAGCAAGTATAATTCCAAATTTACTCACAGAAACGCATTATAACAGCTTCAATACATTCCTAAATGAGTTCTGCATTCTGTTTATCCCCCCCTTTTTTTTTTTTTTTTTTTTTTTTTTTTTTTTTTTCTTGATGCCCGTTTTTCCCAAATTTTATTCGGAGCACAGCGCCTAGCCGCGTTGAAAACAGGGAATTTTTTCGCTACACAGCCGCGTTTTGAGGAATTAGTGTGTGTGTGCACTTTGAACAATTATTATAGCCCTAAAACGTTAAGATTTAGCAAAATTATAGTCTAACGATTACCACTTTGGACATTTTCCCATCCAATAAGTGGCATCGTAGCATCAATTCAGAAATCAGGTTTTTGAATAAATTCAGGCTAAACTGGCATTCGGCCACACTGTGCAGCGGGCAAAACAGCGAGCCGCTGGAGCCGCCGCCAGCCGCACCGCCTCTCTCCGGCGGCAGCGGTAGCGGGGCTGGGGCGGCTCAGCGCGGCCCCAGTTCTCAAAAGACGCCGCCGCGCCAACAGAGCGAGCCAGCCAGGTCTGCGACTGCATTCATGCCGGCGAGACGCACGCCGCCACTTCCGGGGACCTGTCGTCTGACTCAGAAAAACGGTCTGCCCGGGGCGATACGCCGGGGTAAGCGGCGCCGCGACGAGACACAAAAGACGGCACCGGAGGCGGCGGCGGCGCGTGGGGTGAGCGGCGGCGGCGGGCGGCACCCCGGCCCCGGCGAGGCGGTCTGGCGGGCGGCCGCAGCCAGCCGCGCCTTAATATTCCTGTGCCGAGCGGCGGCTGATTTGATTCAGATGATACGATTGCGTCTCGTGTGTGTGGTTGTCGGCGATCTCCAATCGGTCGGAGGAGGGCGTGTGTCGACCGGGTGAAGGGTCAGACCGCGATCTCTGACCACTGCTGGGATGTTCTCCGGCCTGTACCACAGCTCTGCTATACAGACCACCGTACTGCAGTACGAGGTTGTGAATTGTGATGCCGCCATCCGTACATGCATTTTTGGACACTTACAACATGTTCAAGGCGCAGAGGGCAGCTCTTGTTGCGATCTGGAAATATTTTGAACTAAACATGCCGCAATAGCTTGCATGCTGTTAGGCCGAGTAACTGCTTAACCGAACAACCGAATAACTGCTTTCATTCAGTTAGGCCGAAGCAAATGCATAGTTAATGTCTCATTGAGTATGCCACTATGCCATTTAAGCCAGGCATGCTCGTTGAAGTCATGCCCCAGCCGCCGGATAGCTCTTGTAAAGGGTGCCACTGCTTCTTCTGGGTTTCACACTGATGGACGGTGTCTGTGTCTGGCCAATCAACGGGCATTCCTGATTAATACCTCATAGTTGATCCCCCTGAAAACCATCGCCTTATTCTGCACGCAAGTGCAGCGACTAGCGATGTCATTTTTCCAAAGTTTCCTGACCAATACCAATCCAATACCGAACAGAAAGCATTTTGGTTGACCAATTATTGACCGATTTTGGTTGAAGGCCAAAAAGGTTCCAAAATCTGACCGATTTTGAAATTATCGTTGGTGGTGGTGTATGTTATATGTATGTTGTATATTGCATACAATACTCATTTTAAGGACTTCACTTACTCTTGTGAGCAATATCTTCAATATTGATATAATAATTAGGTATGTGTGTTCTATTAAGTATTTATATTAATTGATTGAATTTTGAGCAAATTAAGCATCAATTAGCTGAATAGAAATAATAATGCGTAAAAATGCGACGAAAAAGTTTTTTTATCAAGATAAGGCTGACCGAAAAGTGTCCAAAAATATTTAAGTTTGACCGACCGATTACCAGATCGGTCACACAATTTTTTTCGGTTACCAAATTTTTGGTTACCGATTGACACCACTAGTAGCGACCTGGCAACTGCCAAGCCGGCTCGCTCGGCGCCATGAACATCGCTAAGTCCATCAATGAATATACGAATGAGCGCATGCATGACTCGGGCGGATTCGGCTGAAGAGTCGCTAGCTAGTTTTAGCTGTTGCTGCATTGGAGGGGAGCAAGGCAGAGTATGACACAAGCCATTGGTTCAGCATGGATGTTGTCTTACTCTGCCTTTCACTACTCCAATTTGTCTTTCATTTCGTAGCAGCCCTCTGCGGCTAATAAGCAGTAACAACTAGATTAAGTAGCATACCTCCCTGATCTTGTCTTCGTAT
>VOPJ01004229.1:13208-49087 GCA_014673585.1 Semibalanus balanoides | reverse complement strand
ATTATCTTAGGTTTTGTCTTGATCGGACTTAATGGCTATATATTACCTTAGGTTCATGTCGCGTCTGAAAAACTGTTTTTGGTATATTTTGATAATGACCTATGGTCGAAATCATGAATAACTTAATTATTTTTCAACTTTGTGCATTTTTTATTGTAAGGAGGCCATCACAAAACATATATTTTCATATTCAATATAAATGCCTTACATACAACAAGTGCTAAAACATATTAAATCTTACGGTTTTGTCTCACTTCAACTTAATGCTATATATTATTTAGTTTCGTCCTCAATAGAACTTTATGGTATATATTTATCTGGTTTCGTCTCAATCGACTTAATGGCTATATATTATATTTTATTATTATTAAGGTTAAGTTATATGTACGGAATAAATATTGCAGAACCAAGTATGGGCTATAGCATCTGTTTTTTCAGCTAAAAATCTCTAGGATCCTCTGAAAACCTACTAAAATCTCTAGATTTGACTATAAAATTGAAATCGTATGTTGCAAGACCATCCAACCATTTGTACTTTTAAAAATATGAATAACTATGGCTCAAATTGATCCAAAGGTGTTGGGCGCTCTAACCCAATTAACAACAAGGTGGTGGCGCGCCCTTAAAACCCATAACAAACAAATATGATAACTATCCACTCATTGTTTCTATATTACCCAACTGTTTGCCAATTGTTCCTTGCATCACATAATTATCTTTTCCTTTGTTCCAGAACTTCATCTGTGAGTTTTGTTCAAGGCTTTTTGACACCCTCGCTCAACTGTCGAGACATCTACAAGAACACTCCAATAACGGCTCATTTGTACTGAAGTGTCTGTATTGTCAACGCATTTTTAGAACGGTGCGCTATTGGAAGCAGCATATTGTTATCCGTCACGATAAGTCTGGTGCATTTCGTGTAACGGGAGCAGAGTGTGCAACGGTTTCATCTGTGGATGTACCATCGGAGGCACCATCGTGTAGTGACATAAGCCCATCGTGTTCGCTGCATAGTGGTGATATTTTGCCTGTTGAGGCGTCATGTAGTGCACCTCCCTGTGATGCTGTTCCGCCCGTAGGTCTTCATTCCGGAGAGCAAGATAGAGGCAACACACTTGACTTTGATAAGTTTTTTGGCACACTTTCCACTGAACATTGTTTGCCAAAGAAAGTCTGCGTTGACATAGCTGAATTTGTTCGACGAGCATGCATTCAATCTGCCACAGATGCTAGACAGAACCTGTCAACTAATGTTAATGAGTTACTTACTGTCAAGTCTTCTGGTGAATTTATAAGTGAGAGGAGGCTCGCATCTGTTCATGGTAGGGGGGCTGAATTTATAGCACCAGTTACAGTCAACTTAGGTACATGCTCAGATGGCACTAAACAATCGTATCAATATATTTCCATCATGGATGTGTTAAAACAGGTACTGAAACACCCTGAGGTTCTAAAGGCTCACCTACTTCAGTCACGTAGTGCTAGTTCTTCAACCAACCTTGAAGGTTGTTTTACTGGGTCGGCACATCGTCTTGATTCAATACAAATTACAGTTGGTGCTATATGTTGACGAATTTCAAGTATCCAACCCACTTGGAAATAAGACTAAGAAGTACAAACTAACTGCTTTTTATTATGCATTGGGTTATCCAAATTTTCGGTCTCAGGTAAAACACATTTTTTTATTTGCGCTGTTGCGTTCATCATATTTCAAAACACAACGTTCATCAATTTTAGGTCGGCTGACAGATGAACTGCAGACTCTAGAGAAGTTTGGTATTTCAATTGAGCATGGTGGTGATATTGATCATGTCAAAGGCTGTATAACATTTGTCGTTGCGGACAATTAGGGTTCACGGCTTGGCGGCTTCACCGAATGCTCCTACGGACGAGCCTGATCTGTCGTTGACTGCTCGCTACACGCCGATATCAGTCAAGTTCTCTGTAACTCGATTTCACCCAGGACTAGGGCTTGGTATGACGAATGCATTGAGCGACTAAAACAGTCAAACTTTTCCCGTAGGGATAGTGCTGCGTCTGGTATCAATGCCACTTGTGAGCTGAGTAGGTTAGATTCTTTCCATGTGGTCGACAGCTTTCCCCCTGACATTGCCCATGACATCTATGAAGGAATAGGCCCTGTCGTCGTATCGTGCGTCATTGGTGCATGCATTTCAAACAAACTTGTGACATTGACTGAAGTGAACGATATATTGGACACGTTTCCATATTCTCGGCTGGACAGGGTCAATAAGCCCCAACCGCTTCGCGCAGTGGTGCAGGGTTATAGTAAAGCAACGCTGGCTGAATGTAGTTTCTCTATTGAGCTTGCTTCTTTAACTCATATGGATAAGATACCGAAAGAATGTGGAGAGTGGAGCGTGTTTGTTCGGTTTGTTGACTTGGTGAGGACGTTCTGTTCGTTGTCGATACCTCGGGAGAGCTTTGCTGAAATTCAGTACGAAGTGGAGTGCTGGCTCAATGATTTCCATCGCTTGTTCCCAGCCATAAGTATCACTCCTAAATTCCATTACCTATTACATTACACAGAGCAGATCGAAAAGCATGGTTGTCTCTCACACTGTCAAACTCTGAGATTCGAGAGCAAGCACCAACAACTGAAGAAGTTCGCTGCTGCGTCCAAAAATCGGATCAACATATGTAAAACAATTGCTGTAAAGCATCAGCGTTCTCTTTGCTCGAATCTAAAGTCTGACACTTTCTTCAGGAACAGAACACGATTCGTGTATGGAGATACCCCACACCCGGAGGCAGTTCCTCTTGGCTTTGTGACTTGCGTGAAGGCGTGTATTGATGGGACAGAATATTGTGTTGGAGACGTACTGTGCTACCGTGTCTCGTCTGGCGGAGATGTGCTGTTCGGGAGTGTGGTAAATGTTGTATGTTGTGGTGATGACGTGCGTTTTATGTGCAAGCGGTTGTCTGCGGGTCACTTCACAAAGCATGTTATGGCGTTTGAAATCACACAGATGGACGATATAGTGGTCGTGTGTATAACTGACTTGGCAGACTTCAAACCAGTTAGCTGTATTTTTGAAGGTATATTGCGCCTAAAACCGTAGAACTGGGGATTCCTGTATGTGTAAAGGACGTCTTAACGGAAATGGCAAGCCCAAGGACCATATTACCTACCTGGCGTCGTGCGAGGGCGTCGATGGAGTGAAGAAGAAGGTGCTTCGAGTGCGAGACAAACGAGACATTGTACTGGAGGCCATAAAACTGTTCAGGATGGGGTCTGAGGTTAGAGTGCATGTCAAGCTGTTTGAAGAGGAGTTCGAAGTGTTCGTCGACGTTTGACAAGCTGGAGGGGCTGCCCAGTCGCGGAAAGCTCCTTTTCGTGCCGACTGAGGTGGACAGGTAAGCATAGTATATGTTGGAAGGTTATGCAAACTGTGAGCAATTCCCTTGACCAATTAATATCTGTGCTTTCCGTCTTATCTAATTATTTCTTGTTCACTTATGCCGTCATTAGAAATGCATAATTCTGGTTCCAGCGTCAGGGCCTGGGACCAGAACCGTTCACGGGCGTGACCTGAAACTGTTGACTGGGGCATGCTGCGCACATAGAGTATGCATTGTAGCGCCGTTACTAAAGCTGTGACTCGTAAGCTCAGTCCGTGGCCGCTACTAGGCTGTGGCCAAATATTTCGTATTCTCTACATTTCTAGTTGTCATACAAATTATCAGTTTGTATGGTCGTGTCAATTGTCATTTGCTTTCTGTGACCGATAATATATAATGGTTCACACTTTCTACATGTTGACATTAGGGGTGCTATGCCATTTTTCTTGGTATTATATGTATATTGCAGCTTAGCACTTTCCTGTAATACTTTCCTGTGCAATAATTTCGATTAATCATTGGAAATCCCCTTTCATTTCTCGCAGATCTTCTTGCAGCCGTCAGCGCTCCATCCAACCAGCTAATCAGGTAAGAATATTGAGTGGCATGTGCAAAAGGTTCTACTTTTTCTCATGATTGAGCATTCTGAGCATCCATTTTACCACTTATATGCCATTCCCACAAGTTCCCTGCTTCTCACTGTTCTTAGTTTTTCCCTGAGAGTCAATTAATTAAGTCTGGTGGAGTAATTGTGAGAAATCGCCTCAGTTATATCTGTTATGTCTCATTATGTATCGCACTTATGTCGGCAACAGGAGTTCTGTTTGTTGCCGGTAAATGAACAAATGTCATTTTCCTGACAATTTTTGCTAGTGGGGCGGGGTTGCTTACACGGTTTGGGCATATAAATAACAAACGATGACATGCTTGTTTCAGGTTCGCTCTCCCGTCTTGCTCGCCGGATCGTTCGGCGACTGCCGAGCCCACCGCAGGTCAGTACGAGACTACAGTGTTTCAAGCATGCTCCTAATGAAACGGTGACATTGTTAAACAGTTTATATCGTGGGTTAGAATCTGAAAACTATTAACCTTAAATTAATTAAATGCAAAATGCAAAAATGTAAAAGTATGGCATTACATGGCTCATGTTATATCCGTTATGACACCATAATAAGTGTCACACTTAATCGGCAACAGGTTACCAGCAACTGTAACGTCGAATTACCGGTAAATTTTCATTTGTCATTTTCCGGTCAATTTTTGCTAGTGGTGGGCACGGTTTGCATATAATAACCAGCGGTGTCATGTTCGTTTCAGGTTCGCTCCCCGTCTTGCTCGCCAGATCGTTCGGCCACAGCGGAGCCACCGCAGGTCAGTACGAGACTACTAGTGTTCAAGCATGCCTAATGAAACGGTGAATTGTTAACAATTTATACGTTGGGTAGCACTGTTAAACATTAACCTAAAATTGATTCATTACAACAAAATGCAGAAATATTGACATTGAAATACATACAAAATTAAACACCATATTGAAATGACTGTCTCATGGCGGGAGCAATTATCTAAAGGGAATTCACGGAAAAAGGGCCGCGGTGGTGTCTGATTGTACGTCCTGAGAGACCAATCGGTTGCCTACTATTTATCAAAGAAAGCTCTGAGACACTTAAATTTGCCTTTCGGTGCCTTTCACATCCATTACGGAGAGTGTGCCTACTCTTTTGAAATGTCAAATATATTTTGGTTACGGTAAGAAGCTATTGGTCTGATCATTGGTTACGATAGAGTAACGTAAAGGGACACTGCCACCTTCCAAAAAGTTATCAAATGTACGCCATTTGTGGTGCAAAATATTGAAGTAATTGCGCTGAATCACGAATTCTGGACATTTGTTTCTCACAAACATGCTCATTTGCACGAAAACTATGTTTTAGATTTGGGCTGGTGACGTCATATGAAGGAATTTTTGGAAATTAGAGAAACCTTCACCTGCAATATGTATGAACCTAGTGTAGTGGCTAATAAAGTATAAGCCAAATGTAAACAAGTTCGACATATCAATTAAAGTACATGCATATCTTCTTGGTAAAAAGTGTAAACGTCATCGAATCTGGTCCCAATTCAAATACATTGGGAACTGTGATGTACAGATTGCATAAATCAAACTTGAGATTTTATATTTTTAGAACCAAGTGGTGGTGTTTTAACTACTGCCAATACAGAATTTCATGCCAAGCAGCCCAAACTGGCTATCTCAACTCAAATATAATGTTAAGGTGGCAGTGCCGTAAGAAGTTGAATTTTTACATATATTTTGTTTTGCATTTGATATATTATAAAACTCAAAAGGTCGCCACTATAAACAGTAACGAAGATGTTACCTTCAATGGCGCACCAAAGACGATAAACAAATCCAGACGAACAATGTATAGGTTTACTTATAGTTATCGAGGCTCTGTTCGGCAGCTGCTATCAGTGCTCACGGGTGGTTTTCTATTGGCCAGCGCTAACAATATATGCTAGCTTTGTAATTTAAGGACATTGATTTTTGTATCAAAGCTCATGGTGAATATTGAATAATTTTGTTCTTGCCGGATGATCTTGTCGAATTAGGAATATCTCAGCTAACTTAAGGGTGAACTGGAGAAATGAAGTAACAATGGCTAAAATTCATGAAAAAATGTGTCCTACAGACTAGTGTCAACAACTCCACATGATCCAATGTGGAGTAGGCCATTCCCTTTAAGGCCTGGTGGATAATTGTGTGCAATTGCCTCCGTTATATCTGTTATGACTCATTACGAGCGAGCGCGAAGCGTTCGCTCGTCTACGTAGTATATGGGAAAAATCTGATCACGAGCGAGCAAGAAACATTTGCTCGTCTTTACGTGGTACATAGGAACAATCTGATTATGAGCGACCCGACCCGTGGCGACGCTTTTGAGAAGCTCGTCTTTGCAGCCGCACGTCCGATTGACAAACGGGCTTCTTGCCGAGTAACCCCATTCATTTTTTGTTTTGTTTTTTACCAGTGCCGACTCATTTGGGTGACTACCACAGCGCGTGCCGCGTGAGAGGTGTTGAAAGGTGTTATGTCGCAAAAACTCCGCAACGGCTGGGCTGATTGTGTTCGAATTTGGTGTGTGGTTAGGAACACATTTCATTTTCTGGGCAATTTTTGTTAGTGGTGGGCACGGTTTGCATATAATAACAAACGATGATATGTTTGTTTCAGGTTCGCTCCCCGTCTTGCTCGCTGGATCGTTCGGCGACTGCCGAGCCACCGCAGGTCAGTACGAGACTACTAGTGTTCAAGCATGCCTAACGAAACGGTGACATTGTTAACCAGTTATACGTTGGGTAGCACTGTTAACCCGGCATTGACTGGGGGGCGTTTAACGCCCCCCCCCCTGCCGTTTTTTAGTCATAACTAAAGAACTGTTATTGCTATCAACGTGAAACTTCAGGTACCTTATCCTACATCAATTTCACGTCTGTGTGAAAATGAAGAAATTTCGTTGATAAATTTTTGAGATATGGCGAATTTAGTGACGTCACTACACGCGGTTTTTACACATAAATCAGCTTAACTTCAACAGACCGTACAAAGACAACAAAAAGAGCAAAATGCAATACGAAAAAAGATAAAGATCGCAAATAATAGGGGCTACAAAACTGTTATCTCGGGTTTGTTATTGTTTGGTTTTTGACCCCAAAAATTTCAAAAACGTTTTTTTTTTCTCTTTTTTTAACCCGGAAGATATGAGATATGCAAAAAACCTGCATACAAAATTTCAACTTGATATCTTTATTTTTGACTGAGTGATTGCATTTACAAAGCTGGTAACTCGTGACGTCATATTTTGAAATCGCATTTTTTGGCTTTTGTTGACAAGATACAGAAAAGTAAATGACAGCACCGTATTTCTGAGACAAAACTGGTCTTAAAAGGCATGTCTTTCTTGGTTAATCATTTATCCATTTTTAAAAAATGACATTTTCTTACCTTACTTTGACATTAACTTGACCTTTACTTCATTATTTAACATTGACGTTTGTGATCAAAATGAGTATTCACTAATTCCGCTTTTTCACGCGTTTAAAATTGAACCATAAATTCATTTGCGTTGCATAACTTTCGTATATATTTTTCGCATTGTGACCCTTTTGTTGACCATGGACCTTACCTTTGAGCTTCTCAATATCTCATTTTCGATCATTACTGGATGTGTATCATATATTTAAGAGCACTCGGTGATTATCGTTGCAATCGAAGGCTTTGGATGGCAAGTATGGCTCATACACGAACAAACATTTATTTTGACCTTTGACCTGCCCGTGACCTGACACGTGACCTCAAATTGACATTTTCGAAGATGCTTTAGATTCATCTCAATGAGCGCTTTCGAATGCCATTGCGCGTCTCGCTGCAATCATTGGTTCGGAAGAAAACCAGGGGGCGTTTAACGCCCCCCCCCCCAGTCAATGTTGTTCAGATTAGACCCCAGTCAATGCCGGGTTAAACATTAACCTAAAATTATTAAAAGGTTTTATTTATGGATAAAACCTTTTATGCTGACTTTCACACAAAAAACACTCACATTGTTCGTATTTTTTGCCCCTTGGCCTCCATGTTTGAACGAAAAAGATTTTGTTAGTACAAAAAGTTGCGACGAATCTTGTTACGACGAATCGAATGGTTTGTCCCATTGGAATCGCCCGAGCAGTTCAAGATCTCTGGGGTGCAGAATCTGCCCCCCCCCCCGTAGGTTTTAAAGGGAAATAATCGCCCTTTTATTTTTGTTTGCAACAATTTCTTTGGGCTTCCGCTATGTATTAACCAATAATTTAATTAAAATTTTTTAAGAATTAAAAAAAAATCGTGTTTACCACCAATTAAATTATGTTTGCAATTAAAACAAGTACATTAGCTTCTTTTTCGAACTTCATGAGCAGTGTTTTCCCTTCACTTTACTATCACTACAACAGCGTGCCATACTGGCGCAAGGTGTTTCCAACTCAACCTTTTTTAAACGCTGGACGATGCCCTGAAAAACAAATCTACGACACTAAATTAAGCAACAGGTTTACTTTGTGATAAACGCCTCAATGAACTTTTATGTAATTTATTTTTTTCATTTGATAAATATAAGCTAGTGTTGTATACAAACCAGTAACGAAACTATGTAAACTCCTAATAAACCTGGACCGTGTCCAGGGTAGTCGGGCACGTTAAAACTTTTTCCGTCTCTAATTCTGCTGGCCAACAGGATTGCGCGATCGGGTGGTGAAGGTCAGGACCATCGCAACAGGCTCTGCTTTAAGCGCGGGTCCTGGACCTTTCGGAAAGTCATCCATACAAAACATCGAGGGACTGTGAAAAAAAATAAAATAAAGAATGATTTTCAAAAATTGAGGGTCCCAGCCTCTAAAAGGCCGCCATATTAGACGCACATATAACTTCTAATTTGGTTACATGTTAATGAATTAGCTCTTATGTATAGAGGATCTAAGGTTTAACCACAACAAGCAGAACGGAAAATATATTTTATATTCCATTACAAAACACAAAATACGGGGAAAGTCCGCAGTTTGATAAGGACCAAAAAAACAACTTGCAAGCACCTTGCAAGTACCGGTCGTTTTAAGCGTGGAACGCTTACCAACTTTGAATTGCAATTTCTTTTGAGAGGAAAGTTTGTATGCAAAATGTGAGAATTTACGATATATATATTGGTCTCGACTGAGATTTCAATTGATATCTCCATTTTTGTGTGAAATTGTGATTATTTTCCTTTGATGTAATTATTGCCGTCCGCAGGGAATATGCATATTGGGTGTCACAGTTATGTTAGGTTACATTAGCACTGTCAACTTCCGATCAATGAATTAATGCTATTTCTGTGGCAATTTTGCTAAGTGGTGCGAACGGTATGGATGTAATGGCAAACACGATGGCATGTTTATTTCAGCTCGCTCCCGTCTTTGCTCGACGGGTCCGTTCGGCTTCAGAGTTCTTTGCTCGACGGAACGTTCGGACTTCAGAGACCCACCCGCAGCGTCAGTACGAGACTAGATTGTTTTAGCAACCCACACGAAATTTTGGGATGTGCTGCCAGGTGTAGGGTGCATCTTGACTGTGCCAGGTGTATCTTCCTTGGCATTGGGTGGAAGAGTTCATGCCTTCTAACACCTCTCAATCTGTTTGATCTAACACTATTTTGTTTTGGGTCATTCTTTGCTGCCGTTCACTAATTGGATTGTTGTAATGTGGTTGGAGCATATGCATCTGTATCGTGCGTACTTAATTTGTAATTAATTGTTACATTCTACGTTTGCATTTCGTTATTTGCAGTGTGTCGACGTGAGTCGTCTGGTCGGGCGGTCTCCGGGGTCGAGCTGTCCAAGCCTGGACTGCTCGGCCAGGAAAACATTTTGCGGATCTTGTGTCGGCAGTTTTCGAGCAGAAAATCATCGACGTGCTGTAAGTTCACGCATGCGCAGGAACAGGATCTCGCTGTTTCAGAAAATGAAAAGCGAAAATTAGCTTTGCATTCGCCTATCATGACCTAACGTAGACCACATAACTTTCACGTCGTTACTTTCATGTCGCCGAAGGTGTAATTGTGGATAGCTTGTTGTAATTGTGGATAGCTTGTTGTAATTGTGGATAGCATTGCATCTCGATAGTTTTGCATTAGTTTTTTTCCCTTGTGCTACTAATATGAACATTGGATATACTCACCATGTTTGTGTGTTGGTCAGATGGTTTGGTGGTAAAATAAAAAGTTTTTATTTTTAACCAAACTTGACTAAATAGTAAGGCTCACCCAATTATTTCGTAGTTTTGTTCTGGTGAGTCATTTCTCGTCACGCCTTGTGTATCTTTTCGCGCCGTGTGTCTCGTTTGTTTGCATTTTATATGATGATGCTATTGCTCTTACCTACGGTTCATGAACTTTTCTCCGTGTATTAATACGCCAAAGCCTAAGTGTGACGTCATAAAAAGCATCGTTTCATTTACTCAGCTGACGACGTAGTGTTAAGGTAATAGGTTCTAAGTTGGTTCCTTAATTCATCGGAAACGGTTTAGTTCTTTAGTTTGTGGTAAATTTACATCACGTTATAAGAAGTGATTTGCTATTTTTTTTTTAAATAATTACAAAATTAGACTTATTTGGAAGAATTATGTAAAATAAAAGCTAAGAAAAACAATGTTACGTTTTTTGGCGCATTGCGACAAAATGTTTCCTCAGATAGCGTTTTGAATTTGCAAGCTGGTTACTGCGTCTTTAAAATTTACGTCGCCCCCCCCCCCCCTATTAGCGTATCACTGTTGATTTGTTCATTTTATAATTGTTTTTTCTCACGCAATTTTACTTTGAATATAACTGTCAACTAAATACAAAAAAGGAAGGTTAAGTTATTCTTCTCCCTGCTTCCAGGAAAGTTGGCTAGCAATTTATTACGTATGAGTATACTTGAAACACGAATTACGAAGCAGCGTTAGCTTAAAACTAGCTTAAAAACCTTTGAAAACATGTCACAAATTTTTCTGACCAATTTCGTGGTCTCAATGCTAAGCTGAACTTAATTTAACTGGAAACACGTCTTATGTTTTGTGTCTATGGCCTTAACAACTACGCAGTCAGCTAAGTATGCCACGCCGTCAGCTGATATACCAGATGACGTCACAGCTTAGGTTGTGTATTATGATGTTGTGATTTTGTTTCGATTCCTTTTTCCTGTTGAAGTAACCCGTATTTTGGTAAATCAGTGATACGAAAAAGGACATGTAATTCAAGCTCGAGAGGTCTCATCTAAACATGCGCCGTTTTATTTTAACAGTTGCAAGAGCTTCTTATGTTTCTTGGTAATGACGTCATTTTTTATCCCAAATTAAAATCTTAAGTAACGTTTTTCGTGAATAAGAAAGGGTTTTAGCAGCAATTGTTTCATATTTCTTTTCGCTTCAACCATGTTGGGCAACTTTCAGAAACGTTGGAACGTCCCTTACTGCTTGTTGGCTGCTATTTAGGAATATGAAGGTCCAAATGCAATTCAACAGTGCTTGGCTTCTTTCTTTCCAGCTATCCATCGAAGAGATCATACGCGCATGTTTCGATGAATCTAATCGACCAGTTCGGGGAGAAAGTGCGCGAATCTCCATCCCTCTTCGCATCTGTGGTATGTTTTGTTTTTTTTTTTTAATACTATGCTTCATACTTCCTCAAATAATTAGAAAATATGATTTGTTAAATGATAATGTTGGTTAATATTGGTGTGGCTACAAACCAGCACGACTCACTTCAAATTATATGCCGGATTCCGCAACGCCTCGATTTTTGACTACACCTCGTATGCCAGTCCTTCTGCCATTTATATCTTATTTCTCTGTAACAGTTAAAAATGCACACATTTTTTTGTGCGGGTTTTAAATAGGCGTATTGATATATTTTCACGTCTTGTTTTAAAGTGCTTGGTGCGAATGAACGTATAGTTATACACATTCGCGCGAGAACATTAATTAGCATGGACCTTTTACTCGGATGATATTTTAAAGCCGAAATGTTACGTATAACAATATTATTCAGTAATATGTCAGCCACCGGCATTGATTAGCCACTGATGTTTACAAACAAAACTTCGATTAAGGCCCATGGCTGAATTATTACTGAATAATAATATTTTAATAACTCTGGATTTTATAATTTCTTCGAGGAAATTGTAATGTTTCTGAATTTGTATTCACCACTTTGTTTGACTAAAGGTGCCAGCTATGTGTCCCCCTGCCCACAATCCCGCCCTTCTTTGTGAAGTCCTGACAATTTGTGGCTGGTAGTAACCAATGCAAAATATGTTAACAGGATGGTATAAAGAATCGCCTTCGAACGAAGCTGAAGAACGAGCGATACCGTACGTCCGTCAGAGATGCAGAGCTGGAGGGCGATGCGAAGCGCATGAAGAGGGTGGTGTGCGAGCAGAGCCGGCGTGGGCTCCCACATTACCTGTCGGGGGTAACAGCGCCGTCTCTGGAAGTCATCGCGATGATGGCCAAGCTCAGCAATGGCGAAGGGGACGAGAGCATGAAGTCGGCGACGCTGTCGGAGCGTAGGAGGCTGCTGGTACACTGTCGCCTCCCGCTGCCTAGATTCCAAGACAAGTTTGCATGGATGCTGAACCTGGATGAGGTGGGTGTTCCGTTGTTCGCGGTATATTTGTCATATTATGTCACAGCAAGAACTGCATATGATTTGTCATTACTGTGACAGTTTGATGACTTAATTCAGTGGAGGCAAACAAATGTAAATATACACACCATGTATTGCTAGATGCACGGGATTTACGACGAGCGAGCGCTTCGCCCTCACGCGTCGTTCCGTATTGAATGAGGACAATATGAAGAGCGACCCGGTCCGTGGCGACGGTAACGCGCTCGCTCATGGCAAACTTCGGGCGCCTTACTGGTTAAGTGCTATCGTGTTGTGCTGTTAAGTGTTGATCTATCGCCATCTGAGGTTAACAAATTGACGTTTGGTCTTTTGGTTCCCGAAACTGATTTCCGAATGCTTCTGTTTTTTTATCTTCCAAATCGTGAGGATCATTTAGTCGGTTTTGAGCCTCAATTAACGGTGTGCTGGCTTATTTTGCAGGGCTATATGGTCGTTATATTTCAGTTGAATGCTATTTCAGTTTAATGTGAACTGGATTTTTTTCTTTCAGATATGGGCTGAGTTTGCCCGAGTAACGGCCCGACCAGCTGTGAGGACGGAGTGCGAGGAGCGCTGGCGTGCAGTGTTACTGAAGCTGCAGGCAATCTGTATCACAGACAGCGGTAAGTGTGCTATTTAGCTCTCGCTCGGGTAGGGGGGGAGGGGGATGCCATCCCCCTTGGTTTTTCCGAAATAACTCACTTAGTTACCGATACCGAACCGTTACGTTAACGATACCGTTACCGAACTCACTTAGTTGTAACCGATCACGATGGGAACTTTAAGTACCCTACCTTTGAACTAATTTGACACTCTTGGATAATTTTTGATTTTCAACATTAATAACTCGTGACTATGACCTGTTTCTCAGGCTCTATGCCTATTATGACCTGTCCCAGCGAAACTGGCGTCCGTAGTGTCCGACCTTGTTACATGTGGCAGTTTCCGAGTGTTCTGACGTTCAGGGAGCACGAATGCAAAGGTGTTTCCAAGGTGACAGGTGTGTCTTCTGCTGAGTTGTGACCTCGGCTGAACTTTTTAGGTCAACCGAGGTCACTGACCTCCGATTACTTTTTGGCTTCTAGTCCCGTTTTTAGGACAGTTTGTTTTACGCTGATTCTTCAAATCTTGGAGCCATTTGATCGTCATATGTTTACTCAAGTCATTGCACTTTCAAAAGGTCAACCGAAGGTCACCTGACCTCAGATGACCCGAATCAACCTTTTTGTAATTTGGCAGTTTTTAGGTAATTTTTACGTTGATTTTAAATTTGGCGTGTATGTAGCATGCTAAGATGTTCCTTTACCCTTTTGGCTCGATCAGTATCAATTTTCATACATTTACGATTTGTTACATTATGGTCTTCGACATGACCTCAGAGGTCACATATTAACCCAGGACCTTAAAAATCATATGTCAAAGTGGCTTCCTCTCGGCACAAGCAACACGCTCGTTTTTTAAACGAAACTCTAGCTCATTAGGAGCGAAACGCAAATGGGGTGTCGTCTCCTTCCCCCCATCTACCTGGACTGCAGAATCGCCCTACCCGGTCGAGGGTTAAAGTCATCATATCCTAAACACATTTTGTGTAAAATGATCTGTGTGCGCATGTTGTGACGTGTCATATTTCCTACTTGAAGTTCAATTTGAAGATTGGACCTTGGTTACTTTGTTTTAAAATGCTTTGAGCATATCTTCTGGTTATACGATGTGACTTGCGCCACTAAGCATTGCTGATGTACTTGATTGCTGATAAACGTGTTAACCTTCCAGGTTATATTCCTGGAAGGCGTTCTATCAATATTAAATTCAATTCGTTATATCGCCGAATTATACACTGCATTTACTGCAGCTGTGTTTATACTGGGAAAATCTGTTGGCCGTCATTGTAGTTACGGTGCTGCTGACTGAATGCTACTAATGTTTGTATCGTGTTTGTGTGTTTTCAGAGAACGCTGCTGTGGACGTCCTCCTGTCACTGCTGGGGACCGACCTCTGCCGCCTGCTTGGCGACGGCGCGCGCCCGCCCAGGCTGCTGGCCAAGCAGGGCGGCGGATATAGTTTGGAGGTGGAAGGGCTGGCGGTGGCGGAGGTGGGAGGGATGGCGGCGGCTGTGCTGGTGTGGGCCGTCGCCCACACCGTGTTCGCCCAGCCGTTGGGCCGTGGCGAGCGCCGAGCGACCAGTGTGTTCGTCCAGCACTTTGTGCTGGACGTTAAAGACAGCTGCAATGTTNTTTTGGACGACATCCTCGTATGCCCCAGTCCGGATCTGCCATTTTATATCTTACTCTCTGTAACATGTTAAAAATGCACACATTGTTTTGGTGCGGTTTAAATAGTGGTATGATATATTCACGTCTTTGTTTAAAGTGCTTGTGCGATGAACGTATAGTTATACACATTGAGAAATTAATTAGCATGACCTATTACTCGGATGATATTTTAAAGCCGAAATGTTACGTATAACAATATTATTCAGTAATATGTCAGCCACCGGCATTGATTAGCCACTGATGTTTACAAACAAAACTTCGATTAAGGCCCATGGCTGAATTATTACTGAATAATAATATTTTAATAACTCTGGATTTTATAATTTCTTCGAGGAAATTGTAATGTTTCTGAATTTGTATTCACCACTTTGTTTGACTAAAGGTGCCAGCTATGTGTCCCCCTGCCCACAATCCCGCCCTTCTTTGTGAAGTCCTGACAATTTGTGGCTGGTAGTAACCAATGCAAAATATGTTAACAGGATGGTATAAAGAATCGCCTTCGAACGAAGCTGAAGAACGAGCGATACCGTACGTCCGTCAGAGATGCAGAGCTGGAGGGCGATGCGAAGCGCATGAAGAGGGTGGTGTGCGAGCAGAGCCGGCGTGGGCTCCCACATTACCTGTCGGGGGTAACAGCGCCGTCTCTGGAAGTCATCGCGATGATGGCCAAGCTCAGCAATGGCGAAGGGGACGAGAGCATGAAGTCGGCGACGCTGTCGGAGCGTAGGAGGCTGCTGGTACACTGTCGCCTCCCGCTGCCTAGATTCCAAGACAAGTTTGCATGGATGCTGAACCTGGATGAGGTGGGTGTTCCGTTGTTCGCGGTATATTTGTCATATTATGTCACAGCAAGAACTGCATATGATTTGTCATTACTGTGACAGTTTGATGACTTAATTCAGTGGAGGCAAACAAATGTAAATATACACACCATGTATTGCTAGATGCACGGGATTTACGACGAGCGAGCGCTTCGCCCTCACGCGTCGTTCCGTATTGAATGAGGACAATATGAAGAGCGACCCGGTCCGTGGCGACGGTAACGCGCTCGCTCATGGCAAACTTCGGGCGCCTTACTGGTTAAGTGCTATCGTGTTGTGCTGTTAAGTGTTGATCTATCGCCATCTGAGGTTAACAAATTGACGTTTGGTCTTTTGGTTCCCGAAACTGATTTCCGAATGCTTCATGGTTTTTTATCTTCCAAATCGTGAGGATCATTTAGTCGGTTTTGAGCCTCAATTAACGGTGTGCTGGCTTATTTTGCAGGGCTATATGGTCGTTATATTTCAGTTGAATGCTATTTCAGTTTAATGTGAACTGGATTTTTTTCTTTCAGATATGGGCTGAGTTTGCCCGAGTAACGGCCCGACCAGCTGTGAGACGGGAGTGCGAGGAGGAAGCGCTTGGGCGGCTGCAGTTGTTACTGGAAGCTGCAGGGGCAATCTGTATCACAGACAGCGGTAAGTGATGCTATTTTAGCTCTTCGCTTGGGTAGGGGAGGGGGGCGGAGGGGGGATGCCATCCCCCCTCGTGTTTTTTCCGAATTAATCTCATCTTAGTTACGATACGAACCGTTACGTTAACGATTACCGTTACCGAACTCATTTAGTTGAACCGATCACGTGGAACTTTGAAGTACCCTACCTTGACAAATTTGACACATACTTGGATAATTTTGAATTTTCAACCCATTAATAACCGTGCCTATGACCTGTTTCTCAGCGAGTCTATGACCTATCTAGACCTGTCCAGCGAACTGGCGTCCCGTAGTGTCGAATCCCTTGTTACATGTGCAGTTTCCGAGTGTTTTTTGACGTTCAGTGGAGAAAATTGCAAAGGTGTTTCCAGGTGACAGGTGTTGTCTTCTTAGCTGAGATTGTGACCTGCGGCTGAAACTTCTTTTATGTCAACGAGGTCACTGACCTCCGATGACTTTTTTTGGCTTTCTAGCCTGTTTTTTAGGACAGTTTGTTTACGGTGAATTTTCAAATCTTGGAGCCATTTTGACATCGTCATATGTTTTCACTCAATGTCGTGCACTTTCAAAAAGGTCAACGAGGGTCACTGACCTAGATGACCGAATTCATAACCTTTTTGTAATTTGGCAGTTTTTAGGTAATTTTTACGTTGATTTTAAATTTGGCGTGTATGTAGCATGCTAAGATGTTCCTTTACCCTTTTGGCTCGATCAGTATCAATTTTCATACATTTACGATTTGTTACATTATGGTCTTCGACATGACCTCAGAGGTCACATATTAACCCAGGACCTTAAAATCACTATGTTCAATGGCTTCCTCTCGTCACAAGCAACCACGCTGTTTTATCGAAACTCTAGCTCAATTAGGAGCGAAACGCCAAATGGGGGGTCGTCCCTCCTTCCCCCCATCTACCTGGACACGCAGAAAATTCGCCCTACCCGGTCGAGGGTTAAAGTCATCATATCCTAAACACATTTTGTGTAAAATGATCTGTGTGCGCATGTTGTGACGTGTCATATTTCTCCTTACTTGAAGTTCAATTTTGAAGATTGGACCTTGGTTACTTGGTTTTAAAATGCTTTGGAGGCATATTCTTCTGGTTATTTACGATGTGACTTGCGCCACTAAGCATTGCTGATTGTACTTGATTGCTGAATAAACGTGTTAAACCTCCAGGGTATATTCCATGGAAGTGCGTTCTTCTATTCAATATTAATTTAATTCGTCATATCGCCGAATTATACACTGCATTTACTGCAGCTGTGTTTATACTGGGAAAATCTGTTGGCCGTCATTGTAGTTACGGTGCTGCTGACTGAATGCTACTAATGTTTGTATCGTGTTTGTGTGTTTTCAGAGAACGCTGCTGTGGACGTCCTCCTGTCACTGCTGGGGACCGACCTCTGCCGCCTGCTTGGCGACGGCGCGCGCCCGCCCAGGCTGCTGGCCAAGCAGGGCGGCGGATATAGTTTGGAGGTGGAAGGGCTGGCGGTGGCGGAGGTGGGAGGGATGGCGGCGGCTGTGCTGGTGTGGGCCGTCGCCCACACCGTGTTCGCCCAGCCGTTGGGCCGTGGCGAGCGCCGAGCGACCAGTGTGTTCGTCCAGCACTTTGTGCTGACGTTAAAGACAGCTGCAATGTTCCACGCGCGTGTTTGGTCGCTGGCCAAGCGGCTGGACTTAAGACGGGGGGGGGGGGAAGACGTTGGGGAGAAGATCGTGCTTGTGGGAGTCCATTTTTTGTTATTGCGCTGTCAAGATGTTTTTAACGCCTAGCCTGAGTTTATCAGTGCGCGAGTATCGTGGCGTAACGGCTGCCTGGAGTATCCGAACGGCATTTTTTTAAAGCTATGTTTGGAGGGGGTTGGGAAGGGCGTGTCACTAGCAAGTGCGTTGGCTGTGAAGCAGAGCTGTGAGGAAGATCGTTGGCTGTAGGGAGCCATTTGACTGTAAGACGGGGGGATACGTTGGGGAGAAGATCGTGCTGTGGAGCCATTTTTGTTTTGCGCTGTCAAGATGTTTTTAACGCTTAGCCTGAGTATTCGTGCGCGAGTATCTGTGCGTAACGCTGGCATGAGTATCCGAACGGCATTTTTTAAGCTATGTTGTGAGGGGTTGGGTGAAGGGCGTTTCACTAGCAAGGTAGGTTTGGGCTTGTAAGCAGAGCTGTGAGAAGATCGTGCTGTGGGGAGCCATTTGACTGCTAAGACGGGGACTCGCGCGCACTAGGGGGGAGACGTGGGGAGAGATTCGTGCTGTGCGGAGCATTTTTGTTTTGCGCTGTCAGATGTTTTTAACGCTAGCCTTGAGTATCATGCGCGAGTATCGGTGCACGTTAACGGCTGGCCTTGAGTATTCCGAACGGCATTTTTAATTATGTTGTGAGGGGTTGGGAAGGGCGTCACTATAGCCAACGTTGGTTTGTGCTGTAGAAGAGCTGTGAGAAGATCGTGCTGTGGGAGTCCATTTCTTTATTTTTTTGCGCTGTTAGAAGACGTGGTTGTAGCCGAAGTGGTCAGGCTGGCCTGAAGGGCATTTTGTTTTATAACACATGTTTGGTGAGAGCGTTTCAGTGTTGGCCCCACAGTATTAAGAAAGTAGATATTACTTTTGTTTTTGTTCGCTGTTACTCGTGGTTTGATATCAGGAGTATTACATGAGATACATGTAATGCATGGTAGTAATACATGAGAGTGCGATAAGTTCTGTTTTTGGGCGAGGTGGACAAGAAGCAGCAACGCTAGCGGAGCTCAACATATGGTAGACTCTGGAACGTTCTCAGAGACCATGTAGGGGAAGATTTATAAAAGGACGTTTTGGTCTCGGAAGACGCCAAGGTTCTCTGGGTGAGCTACATTGTCTCTGTGGAGAATGTCTTGGACATGCCATGGTTCTCAGGGTTAACTAAATTATCTCTAAGGAGAATGCCTCCGCAATCTACATGCTGTCTCAAAATAAGTTAATTGAGAATGATTACTTAAACACCGATTCATTTTTCTCAGCGAAGATTAAAAGGTCTTTCATTAATGAAAACCTGAGACTATTTTATGTGAACTATTATCTCGGTGGAGAAATGCTCTTGATCTACATAGTCTCAAAAATAAGTTCATTGAGAATGTTTACGCAACCACTATACATTCTCAGCGAAGATAAAGTGCTCTTCATAATGGAGAACTTATAGACCATTTATGTGAACTAATATTATCTCGGTGGAGAATGCTTCGCGATTCTATATGGTCTCAAAGAAGTTCATTGAGAATGTTTACGCAACACTGATACATTTCTCAGCGAGATAAAAGGTCTTCTTTAATGAGAACTGAGGACTTTTATCATGATGTTGAAAAACGTCTCCAAAAAGTTGGGTCTCTCTACAGAGACAGGATTAGCGCTGTACGGTCTCCATAGAACTCTACAGAGGCTCGAGCGTCTCTCAGTGCGTGTTGCTGGAGAACATTTTTCCAGCTTTCGATTTGGTCGGAGAACAATAGTCGATTTTCACCACCCCTGGCTATCAAGAGCCCTCGAATATCTACATTGTGAACTGAAGCTATTGTATTGTTTCAGCTAGTTAAAAAAAAATGAAGTGCGGTATTAAACACTAAATGAAAGAAAAATAATATAGCATCTTTCAGTTATTATACACAAAATGCAGAATTGAACACTGCAAAAGCTTATCAATAAGGATTTTCCATATGCCAGGAAAAACACTTAACATAAAAAATGCAGCGGAGAGTGCCCATATTGCGCCCCCTTTAAGCGAAAACACGTAATGTGCTTAGCATATACGTCGTATGGATATAAATGAGGCTTCAGTACGCGATCCGGACATTTTTCTAGCAAAATAAACTTCATTTCATTTAACAATCGGATCAACTTGTATGTTAGCTGTAGGATTTTTCGCAGACCCCTGCAAAGGCGCATATAGGCACAGCGTGCCCTAATTGCCACCGAATGACCGGGCGCATTTAGGTGCCCTACTTTTTCCAAGTTATTTAACATTGTTTATTTCGACTTAGCAAATATACGAAATTAAACCGTTCGGTTTCACATTGTGTGTGGTAAGTTATGTTTGAACGAATCACCGTACATATTTATGTTGGAAAGTGTTTTAAGTCACCACAAGCCTAATATCATTGAGGTTATTACCGCGGGTCAAATACCACGGGTGCCTTAAATGCGCCATGGAGGCAAAGTGTTATTAGTGCGCTCGGGACGCAATATGTATGGGCGCGATTCGGAAATTCATTGCAAAGTCGGTAAACAGCAAATATGGCGGACATGTTTAGTTTGAATGTGGCTATTGCCTCAAAAGGATTACAAATGCATTGCTGATCTAATTCCAAAGCCACTTCAGCTTCTTTCTACTTCACAATAAAACATGAACAGTGCAGTAAACATGCATGTTCCCAGAAAGAAAACACCCAGGTATTTTTCGGAAAAATGTCTTCCTTACAGCCGAATAACTGACCTTTTGCTTGGCGACAGCAGACCGGAATATAATGAGTTAGTGATGGGGATTAATAATATGCACTAAAAAATCTTATAGGGCTGACATTTTTCGAGATATTGACATGGGCGGATTTAGGAAACCTGGCGCAGTTTGGGCACTCTCCCCTATATCGTTTGACGTTTTGATCAGCAGATGCGATATCATTTTTTACCAGAGCTAACAGTAATGGTAGGCACAGTAACAGCACACGTAGCGCTGATAAAACAGCATATAATGTGAGTGCTTACGTGCGTGAATGTGTGCGTGAATTCGTACGTGCGGTGAGCAAGTGTGTGTAGGAACACAACAAACGTTAATTGCAATTTAAATAATTTGGGCTTGTATTCGAGTCTAATAAAGTTTTATTAGCCATTGACGATCCCCCGAAACAGCACAAAGCAGGATAAAGCCCAGCACAAACCTTAAAACACAGTACCAACCTGGCAAAACCCTTTTTCTTTTTCTTTTTTGTTTGGCAAAATCCCAGGGTTTACCCAGCTAACAATTAGACGTTGTCGCTACGTTGTGACAAGGTTGCAACACAACTACACAACGTTGTGATAGTGTAATTTTGTAGACTCCCAGGAAGGTTGTCAAAAACGTTACCTTGTGACGCTTCACAAAACGATTTTTTGAGAATAACGTTGGCTACCAACGTTACTTTGACAAAGCATAGGCTAACGCGACCTTACGTGTTGATCATTAATCTTAGTAAGACTGGTGAATATGCTTAATTTAGATAATTGTGCCACATTGCGAGCTGTACTTCCCAAGTTACGGAACAAAGTTTGTGACATCGTAACGGATACAACGTTGCTGTAACGTTTAACAGCGACATTTATACAACTTTTTATTCACAACATTCACGACGTTGTCGCAACGTTGCTAAAACGTACAATTTCAACTTGATTTTTCACAACGTTGTTGCAACGGTTTCTGTTACCTGGGTAGGTTGTCTTGACCAAAAACCCAGGGTTTTTCAAAACCCTGTCTTTAGGTCACAATAGTCCATATGAATGTTGTAACGGGACCTCGAAAGGCTGAAATGTATCTATAAGGGACCAAAATGAACTTCTATACGCCACAATTGGCCCAATATAGACAATTGGCTACGGGTCCCTTCTTCTGCCACGACATTTGCTCAACAATATTAAACCCCACTGATGGAATGTGGTAATAGTTGTTGCAAGAGATCATTTGCTTATAAGAAATCTCTTAATGACCATTGACCATTCTCTAATACGAAAAGTGTCACATACAAGGTCATCACGGAATTTTTTATTGACGGTCATGGTACAGATCGATTGTACTTCAAGTGCATGCAGTGAGGATTCTGTATTCCATAGATCTGATGGTGCACCAGCATTTCAAATGATAAGCAAATATTTGAAGAAGAAAAAAATAATAGAGAAAAAACTCGACACTGCCGGGCAAGAGGACCCCACATACATTTTTCACCACCTATTGGGTGGAAAACTCCTCATTTACTCCCGCTCAGAGGGATTATCTTTTACCCTCTGGACGAGAGTAAATGAAAAGAGTTTGCCAACCAGTGGGTGGTGAAAAACGTCTTAAGGACCCTGTTACCCGGCTTTTGAGGGGGCTTACCCTCCAGGAAAAAAATGTAAGTGAAGGCAAGCAAATAGAGCTCGCAACCTCGTCGGTAGTACAAACTACCTTTAGAGTCAAGTAGACAACGTGTATAAAAAAGTTTTGTCACACAAGAAGATTATATACTCCTGAAAACGTTAGGACGAAACCTTAACATATTGCCACATCTGTGCTAGCGGTCCAAGACTGGTTAATACGGCTCCGCGCAAAGCAGAATGTCGCGTATTCTTGCTGGATAGTTCGGCTCTCAACATAAAGGAATGTCTCTTGGCAGCCCACTATTCGCTCATCAGAAGCTATTCCCGTAAATGTATACATGTGCAACTGTGCAGCAAACGTCTTACACTTATGGTCTAATCGCAGTGCACACCGCAAAGTCGGACGATATTTTCATCATCCGTTCTTCTCACTGGATTTTTTAGCCGCTCAGAGCATGTTGTTGCCGGTGCTGTGGCCGCTCAGAGCATGTTGTTGCCGGTGCTGTGACCGCTCAGGGCAGGTTATTGCCGGTGCTGTGGCCGCTCAAGGCAGGTTGTTGCCGGTGCTGTGACCGCTCAAGGCAGGTTGTTGCCGGTGCTGTGGTCGCTCAGGGCAGGTTGTTGCCGGTGCTGTAGCCGCGCTTGCCCTCCTCGCGCCACGGGTGCGTGTTCCAGCCGGGATCGCCGCCTGCCAGTCGAACCCGCGCCCCCTGGGAGTCGTCACAGCCGATGCCGATGTAGCTGACCTCGCTCAGTGCCACCAAGGCCTCCATCGTAGTGTCGAAGCCGTTGCTGATGATGCGAACGGATTTTCCGCTCCACAGCAGCGTCAGCTGGGTGCTGGCTGAGGTGGTCAGCAGTTCTTCCGTCAGCTCCTGGAAGCTGTCCTGTAAGATCTCGCCTCCCGAGGCGACACCGATGGCGATACCCTGCGGCGGAAAAAACCAAATGTTGCGATCGTTGACTTCGAAGGAGACGCGCATTACCTTGTTGTCTTGGAACAGGTACTCTTGTCGAAACTCGACCCACAGCTTGTTCTTGGCCGCCGCCAGGAACGTGAAGTTGTATTGTGTGACCGACTCGATGCGGAGGAAGGCCCCGACGCTGTCGACGAACATCGGTGCGTCCGGGTCGGAGCCCGATGGATCCAGCAGCGAGCTGTCCACAAGGCCGGCTTCCATCCGCCAGATGGCGCTGACGCCGGGCGGAGAGGTGAACTCGATAGAGGCGAGCGACGTCGCTTGGAAGAGGGGCACGTAGTAGAGAGACAAAGACTCATCCTCACCGGTGATGTCATAACCTCCACCTGGCCGGAAGACGAGTGCCACACGGTAGTACTCGGTCGTGGAGAGAATATCCGGTATTGTCGCCGTCACTGTGAACAACAGGAAACCCTCCACACGAAGGCCACTGTTGCCATCCACTCCAACGGTGATGGTCGCTGATTGTCCTGCTAGTCCCCTCACGGTGGCCTTGACCTCAGCGATCTGACTGACCTTGACCTCGAACCTGAACACGAGCCGGTCGTTGACGACAAAGGTCTTCTTGATGGCCAGCTGGCCGTCAGTGGCGATCTCCTCGCCCCACAGGGGCAGCGCCAGCGTGGAGCCGGCCTGCCAGTAGCCTGGATTCAGGTTGCAGTCGGTCTGGTCGCACGTGTAGACTGTGGTAGGGTACATGCCAGCCTGCGGGCACGCCTCTACGGAGCAGTAGCAGCGCCAGCCACAGCGGCCGGCCGTCTCGCAGTCGGCGCCTCCCTCACGCCTCAGCTCCCAGTGCTGCTGGTAGAGGTCGTAGTAGCGCGCGCCGTCCAGCGTCACCAGGGAGAGCTCGTCAGGCGCGTCACAGATGCCCAGCTCGTGCAGGCGGCAGGAGGACTCGGGGCTGGCCAGGAAGGTGACGGCTGAACAGTCGGACGGCCAGGCGGCGCACATTGCCACGCACTGGGTCGGGGACGCGGCTGGTCGCTCTGCCAGTGGGGCGGCCGACAGCGTGAGGTTGGTTCGCCAGCGGCCAGCGGCCAGCAGCGCCTGGCTGCTGCCAACCAGCAGCAGCAGGACCAGCAGCAGGACCAGCGGCAGGACCAGCGGTGGCAGCAGCGGAGGGTGTCCCATCGCTCCGGACAGGCGGTGGACAGGGAATGAACAGCCGACGGGCAGGGTCACCTACAACAGCGGAACTGGTTAGATATGCATAACACAAAGCTTAACATTTGGTTGCGAGGTGGGAGGGTGTTCGCAGCTGTAGTGGCTAACGCCAGAATATGAGCCAGTTTGTGGCGTGATAACGGAACACCAAAACACTGTGAACTTAGTGAAAATGCAATTAGTACTGCAGTTGTGGAGTTGCCATGAAACATTATGCTGATTTAAAGATAGAAGGAGGAAAATGAGCTTCTAATGATGACCCTGTGTGCGATGCAAGCGATTGCAGTCCATTAAAGAGATAGGCCGGGTTATGTAACTTGATGTAACTTTGCGGTTGCATGGTGTGTCAAATGCCAGATTTCTTTAACCTTCTTGCATCTTTTGGGTACTGGCCAACTATTTTCAAGACAGCAAGGGATTCAGATGGTAGGTGGTCACTACTGGATAACATATTTTACAATAATCTTGAACTAGTTGCTAGCTCTGGTATCATATATGAGGACATATTTGATCATTTTCATATATTCACTGCATGCATACCTCAGTTGAACACTTCCAGACCTGTGGTATGGAAAAAACATATTTAATCATCATAAAAAAGAGAACCTTCGTGAATATCCTGCAGAGCAACTGCACAATTTTTATGGCATCACAGACCCAAATAATGCAGCAAATTGATTAATAACTGCCTATTCATCAGGAACAGCTATGTTTGGTACAGGTCACTGCAAAAGTAATGGTAGACTGGAGATGGCTAAAACTTAGCAGCGTTTCTTAAAAACAATCGATATCCCTGAAACTCTATGCTGTACATCTCCGCCCTCCAGATAGGCAACTTTCTATCACGTTTCATAATTCTACGCATTCAAATAAACACACAATTTTCGAAAAACACAATTCTCTTTAAACTTACGTGCACTGAAGCAACTCGACCTGAGACCGCCCCTGATGGTAGGGTAGTAGGCGTACGCTGCACCTAGCCACGCGTAGTAAACCGGATTTTGCGGCTCTAGGGTTAGAGGGCTATTCATGTAGAAAATAGCATGATAGACCCGTGTCAACCAAAGCTGTTCGCCATAACAAACGGGCAGTGCACTGTCTGTTTGTGAGGCGAGCAGCTATCGGTTGACATAAAGGTCAGAGGTCAGTGACCTCGTTTCGTTTATCAGTTTATCGTTTATTGTTTCGTTTATCAGACGTGACCTCAGGTCACGTCTGATAAACGAAACGCTAAACAGGGAGAGGGTCGGCTGACTGGAGTTATGGGATCTGAGAGACGGTGGAGGTGCAGATTGTTGAAAGAGGTGTATGTTTATTGAGATCCTTTCACATACGGTGCGATATTACGTAATTTCTCAGAAAATAGTAAACAAACACATGCTATAAATTGTGTAGGGGTGAAAAGCTCAATTCACCGTAATCTTTTATTACAATAGCAATCCATGTATTACAAATTTACATATATATATATATATTAATATATATATATGAATATATATATATATATATGTATATATATAAATATACATATATATATATATATTTGGTGTTGAAAATGACAGCGTACTCACAATTGGTGAAGCGTTTTTGAGTTCTCTCTAGTGCTCTTACGGTCTTCTTCTGTTCAGGTTCAAGGTTAAAGATTAAATCACCAATAGATATATTCATTTTCCTTTGCTACGTTTCGTGAACATTTCACATCGTCAGGCTGAATTCTCACACATATAAGTACAAATAAATAATACAATAACATGGTGTGATTGATAAAACAGTTACATTTTTACAGCGTTACAGTTACACTTCCCTATAGGAATTAAGAGCGAATTAAGAGCCCAAGTGTGGCCCGCATGCTGCCGCAATGCGAAGGTCACCGAGTTCGAAAGTGTGTTCCCCGTAGCCGGTTCCCAATAGCCCGTTTCCCTTGTCTGTCTCCCGTCCCGTAGTCCCTAGCCCGTCTATTTCATTCCACGTAACCGTGACCTGTAGCCCGTAGCCTGTAACAACATAGCCTGTAGCCCTGTAGCCCGTTTCCGTATAGCCAATATTTCTGAATCACCAATCTGGAATAGGCTTTGCAATAATGTAGAGTTCAGAATTAAATATGCGTCAATTTTGTATCCGTCGATTGGAGGCTTATGTTGTGCCTAGCATGCTTTTTACTATACCGAGATTTTGCCAACGAAAATTGCTCCAGACTGCTTGATGAAAAAAACTGGGTTCTACTACTTGATGAAATATTTTTATAACGCTGAAAGAAAAATGGACTGACATCATAACATTAAAACTTAGATTGTGACGTGCATGTTGGTCAATACGAATNGCGCGTGCACACGCACACACGCACACCACATCACACACCACACACAACCACCACGCACACACGCACACATCAACACACACACACACACACCACACACACACACAACACACACACACAACTAACACACACGGTGAAAAAAGAGGTTTTGTTTTGCAGGCGGTGATGCTGCAATATAGTTACATTGGCTGCAATCGGCAATTTATATTCCATAGCAGATCAGACAGCGCACAATGAGAGCGAAAGACAGTTAAAAAAGAGGAAGATGTAACAGACAAAGCCCTATAAAGAAGGAAAAGATTCACGGAGGCCTGCAAAATAAACCATAGTCAGATATTGCAGATATTAAGAAGATATGAAAAGAGAACAAAGCGGGGAAGGAGCGAGAGGGTTCCAGAATCGCTTTGAATTATGTGCAGGGTATCCCAAAGATTGCTTTTGTAGACAGTGAAAAAGTGATAATGACTGTGATAATTAACTGTGAATCATGCTGTCACATCTATCCTCAAGGACCGCATTGCTGTAGTGTAGACTGCATAGAGCCATAGGCCCTGCGAGTAACCCATGTGCTTTGGCGAATGTATTTTTGTTCGAGAATGCCTCGTTATCGACGGGGAGCGCAATGCTGCATGGGACGGCTTCCGACTTATCTGTCACCTGTCACCGACTGAGCAGTCACCTGTCACCGATACTGTCACCTGTCACTGCAGGAGGCGTCGTTAGGTGGGCCGGAACGTGGAGGGCTGAGCCGCCTGTCGCTATCGGCACTGCTGGTGAGCCGGGACAGGTCAGGCAACCACGACTGCAGCGGCAGCCGCAGGAAGAACGCCAAACGCCTTTTTCATGCCGAGCACGTCCACGCGCTTCCGTGCGATTTAAGACAGTTATCCCGTGTGTTTTCGAATTTCGATAATGCACAGCTGCGTAAAGCTATGAAATCGGTAACGTCTAGCAGCTTTTCTGGGTCGGTATTATCTATCACCAAGAGCAGCAGAGCTGCATGTCTCCCGTCGACTGTTCAGACAGTCACGTACGACTTAACACTGCCGAGGCGGTCATGCAATGCACGGGTGGGATGATGGTCTGTTCGCCAAAAGAATAGACCATCCCAATGCGTGAACGTGAAGTGACTTTCACTGTCATTGAGATCGTGGGAACAAATCAGCACGGAACAATACCTACTAGCCATCAGCTTGACAATGCAAGGGGAGCGCTTGCACGTTATGCGCACCTGCAATGCAGGATCAGTCTCGTCCCGTGCATAGCCCTGTGCCGCGGGGTGCACACTGTGCATGGTGCACACTGTGCACGGTTTTCCCGATCGACTGCAGCGTCACGTGCTATCATGCTGCCGCCGGCAATGAAGTCGGCACGTCACGTCATTCCGCATGGGCGCCATTGTGGTGAGGCCTGTGCAGACTCTGAGCCTTCGTGTTGGAGAATGGCATTCCGGTGGCTTTGCAGAAGGACAGGTCTCGCGTCTAGTGGTAAGTCGTGAGAGAGAGAGGTTGCAGTCTGAGGAAAGGGACTCTGTGCTGACCAGTCTCAGGGAGACGCACGCTGACTGGTCTGGCGGGAGAATGGTTCTCTGATCACCTGATGAGTCTCAGAAAAAACGTTACTTAAGCCAATCTCAGGAAGACTCGTGGTGTTTAGATGACGTAAAGCTGACGAGTCCCGGGAATTCCCTTGGGAATACAGCATATAGACGCAGGTCAGGTCCAGTGGCGTACCAGGATTCGCCTTCAGGGGGGGGGGGGGGGCATATTCTTCAGTCTGGGGGCACAAGTAACCTCCACTAAAAAACTTATCGGATTTGTCTACTATATTTTTAAGATGGGGCATATTTTTAACTTGTTTTCGAGAAAAAACATCAACAAAAACACATTTTTCAGGCGACCCCAGTTACACCCCAAAGAAAAATCAACGTATTTGGCCAGGCAGCGAATACGGGCGAAATTGTGTGAGAGCACGTGGGCGACACGGCCCTGATTTCGTTGACGACTGAGGCACTAGAGGGGGACAGGGTGCACGTGCCCCCCAATGGACCGACTTTTTCACTAAAAAATGATCGGCGACGTCCCTTTTTGAGACTTTTTGGGGGCCCTGCAAAATGAAGTGGCCTAGATCTGTTGAGATTTTTTATTTTTGTGCCATTTTTCGGGGGGGCCTTTGCTGAGGGGCCCCTTGGGATGCCGTGCCCCCCTTGTCGAAGGTCTGGCTGCGTCTCTGGCCGCACTAGCCAAGTGTGTGAGGTCCTGTTGATGCTCCAAAGGCCTTGGTTGCTCTGCATCCATGAAACCCCAGAGCCGCCTGAGGGGGCACTCTGACCTATATAACCTCGGAAAAAATAACTGAAGTGCTCTGAATTAATTTAAGACCACGCTTTGCGTGGTCTTTAGATTGGAAATAGGGCCCTTCGGGCCCTTATTCCAAAGGGGGCACATGGGTCAAGGGGGCACGCACGACTTCAGGGGAGCAATTGCCCTTTTGTCCCCTCCCTTCGTAGCCTATGACTCTGAGCGCCTGAGGGGCCTGTTGCCACCTGGAAGACTCGGGCCACCAGAAGGGGCATCTGCCCGTCGTTTAGAGGTTCTGACCTCAGAAAACCTTGAAGAACTTCTGAAGAGCCTCATTGTCTCTAAACTTTTAAGGGGCCACCGTTTCGCGTGGTCCTTTACGATAAAAATAGGGCCTTCTGGCCCTATTTCAAAGGGGGCCTTTGGCTATTTCCAAAGGGGGCCCATTGACCAGGGACCCATTGGCCAAGGGGAATACACGGGCCTTCGGGGGGGGGGACAATTGCCCCCTTTGCCCCCCCCCCTTGGGTACGCCTATGGTCAGGTCAGCAGCCCCGTCAGCAAGCCCAGGTCAGGTCAGCACCGGACGTTGTTGACTGTATATGAGCGACGGCCGATGGGCGTGGTTTACAGTGATGAACCCTGAGACCCCTAGGTGACATGATCCAACAGCACCACGCGAGCTGTCGACTTCTGATGCGATAGCGTGACAGTCATCATGATAACGATACAACGCCAGGGCTTCTGTTGCGATTAAGGAGTTGGTATTAAATTTACCGAACGTCATGCATCACGCTTTGGAAAGTGGCGATTAGACCGGGACAGTAAAAGCTTCGCCGCCGTTCACTTCATCCAAAGCGAAAAAGGTCAGTACCTATATCGGTAGGTGGGACAAAAGTAGTGTACCCTTTTAGCATAATACGGATTGCTATAAGTTTGAGTGAAACCAAGGTTTTGATGTGTCTGGGCAAAATTACATGAAGAGTCTGATTCCGTCCTCACCAGACGCTTGTAACGACTCACATTTGCTTAAATCGACTCAAGTCTGACTTAACAGCCGAAGAACTGACTCGACTCTTGACTCAAGAGCTGTTTATGAAAAATAAATCGACTCAACTCTTGACTTAAGTGCAGTTATAACTAAACGATTCGACTCGACTCAAAAATACATTTGAGTTGACTCAATTTGACTCTTCACAATTTGCATTACTGCTTGATGTGACCGTGGGGGAGGGGTAGGGTCGGGTGTCAGATTAATCGCATTCTATCTAGTGTAAATTGGTTTGCTCAGGTGAAGGGGCGTGGCCCCAATGCCCCTTAGCTATGTTCCTGTTGCATTTGACTCACATTTGTTTGAGCCGAGTCAAGTCTGACTCACAACCGAAGAACTGACACAGCTCTTGACTCAAGTTATGCTTCAAACAAATTGAATCGACTCGACTCTTGACTCAAGTCCCGCTTTTAAGAATTAAGTCGAATCAAATCATGACTCATCCAAAAATGTCTGACTCATGAGTCGATTCATGACTCAACTCTGAGTCAGTTACAAGTCCGCATGGGTAACTATACTTAAATTATAGTTGAAATATACGTTAGATAATATACGTACTATACGGTGGTGGGCAGAGTTCCGCTAATACGCTAACCGTTAATTAGCGGAACTAACTTTTTGGTCAGCGGATAAGCGTTTTCGCTAACTTTGGATACCGTTAGCGAACCAATTAGCTTCCGCTAAATTTAGTTCCGCTAGCTTTACGTACTAGGTACATACGTATATGCATAGAGATCATATATAATACATAGGTAGAGATTATATATGATGAATGATCTCTATGCGTATACGTAATATAATATACGTAGCACGTTTATATAACTAAACGCTTATCATAATAGTTAAAATCATATGTGTGATAACCTTACAAAATTACTATTCAAATTTAAGTGCTTTGATATATCTTGTATATGAATTTCCCGTCACGGGCCATGAAGACATATAGGTACATCAAAATTCAAACCAATACATTTTATTGCATATGTGCTCATGGCCCGTGGTCGAAAGTTCATAAAAAGGGATATGTAAATGCACTCAGCGGTGTAATTTTTTAAAATAATTGGTAGGGCCCCAACGCTAGCTTTACATGTTTAAATGTCATTCTTACCAACAGGTATCCTGTAACATCATAGGTCTAATGTTAAATGTTCAATTTTTGGTAAGGCCCTGACCCTACCAGGCATATAGAAAACGACACCCATGAATGCACTAAGATTTGAATAATAGTTTGGTAAGAAGGTAATATTTTTTCTATTGTATGGAATTGCAACCATGTCCAATTCTAATTACATACTAATGCCTTACATTTAACGTGCACTTAACCAGTTAAAATTTAACTATTAACCGTTTTCACGATTGATTATTTTGCACGAAATGCTTTAAACATTTTAAAATGTTTTAAAATGTTTTTGTAGTACATAGTCGTTTTCACGATGGACCAATTTGCGAGAAAAACAAATTAACCCTCGCCCTACGGGACCGTAGGGTGAGGGTTAAAGACATTTCTCGCTAATTTAAGTCAATCGTGAAAACGGCTACTACTAAAGACATTTTAAAACATTTTAAAATGTTTTAAAACATTTTAAAATGTTTTAAAATGTTTCAGTAGTAACTGTTTTCACGATGGACTAATTTGCGAGAAATGTTTTAACCCTCGCCCTACGGGACCGTAGGGCGAGGGTTAAAACATTTTTTTTTCGAAATTAACCTCCGCAACCGATGGGGTCTGAGCCAACTCGAACCGACGGGGGGATAAACCGCCCCCCAGAGATCTAAAACTACGCAACGTAGCGAGAAGCGAAACGGCGTGAGCGTGCCGCGAAGAGCTAGCGAAAATACACTTAGCTATTTTTGATAGGTCAATATTGAAGGTCCTAAGGTAAAAAATGTCAAATTTTCTATTCGGAGAAATTGAGAACTGCCTTCACATAATGCCGGGTGGCAGTAATAACATAGCTAGGAGCAATCCAATAAAGCACGGCATTGCCTCTGAAACATTTTCGCAACACTGTCTTCAGAAAAAAAAATTTGAGATGCTCAGTAGTTAAGGCTCCCAGAGTCAGCGAAGTAAATGCTATTTACTGATTTTTTGTTTGTTGTTAATGAATTTTAAGTTTTGAAGGTAGAGCAGATCATTTTGCCACATCGTGTTCTTGTATCTACGGGCGCATCGAACATATATCGTTTGATGTATGCTAGGTCAAATAAAAATAATGGCCTGAACCTGACTGAGGTCAAGTCAAATTTTATGTCTATCGATGGACGGTTGACAAGAGAACGAATGGTGAAAACACAGTACTCTATCTCGTAGAACAGGAGTTTATTGACAAAACCATATGACTTTGGGCACCATTGGATTTGTACCTTACGAGGTCACGGAAAGAAAGAATAACAACTTGCGATTCTTATACTTTGCTGAAATAGTTAATTGGATGAACTGACCACATTTAAGCAGGTTTGTTCGCTTGGTGCGCATTTCAATTTCTCCATAGACTTAGTAATGGGAGGTCTGCAAAAATTGGAATGACCTCAGTCACCGATATAAAAAAAAATCAAGATATCGAATGAGTATCGAGCCTTCATTAACACTATAGGTTTAAACTGTTTGGTTCACACTGTGGCTTTCGGCAGATGTAAACTTCTAAAACGGTGACTTGAGGTGGTCATTTTTAGTGTGACATGAAACGTGACTTGAAAGTTAAAGTATTTTTTTAAAGAAAGTTGTGCGGAATTGATGCAACAGCTATAAAAATTTGGCGGGCTACGCGCCGCATTTTCCGTAAGTTCCGACAATCTGTGGGGGGGCGGATACCGCTCCCCCGTCGGTGCGAGGGTTAAACCATCTTGAAGACGGTTACTACTAACATATTTTAAAACATTTTAAAATGTTTTAAAACATTTCGCGCAAAATAATCCATCGTGAAAACGGCTATTATTAACATTTATATATTTCAAGTTGTTTTGCACATCATTACCGTGCCTTTCTTGCATTACTGTAATACCTATGCCGTCACAATAGTCGGTCTGTCGTTTTGCTCATGTGAAAAAATGCCAAGGAGGATATTAGCCCATGAAAAATATGGATGGGCCTCTTGCCAGCTTTTGTCTACCGAATGCTTAATACATAGTTCTTAATTTTCTTGAGCCTACGCTTTCCTCATATTGTCGTTCCTTTACATGTACTTAATGTTTACATCCATTTAAGTAATCTTACGTGCGTCAAATAAATCATAAATTTGTGTTATGTGTATCGCCCCCGTTTTAGTTTTTACCACCGCGACCACAAGCCCAAGACTCGGGCTGGCTTGTTCCTATTCTCACACCCCAGTCGGTCGGTCGGTCGGTCGGTCTCGGCCATGCCTGTGCGCGGTGACATTCGCCTGATGACGCGCCGCGGGAGTCACCGCGGGCCCGGTGACGTCCTGGCGAGTGACGAGGTCCCACGAGGTCATGGGTCGGCGGGGCTGCAGCCGGTGACCTGGTGGAGGCGGCGGCGGCGGCGGGAGTGGTGGCGCGGTGGCGGGAGTGGTGGCGGGCCAGGCGCCAGTCCGTCTATCGGTACCGTGCCGGAAGGGCCGGCTGCGACCGGACCGGGACAGACGCTGAGGCGCCGGGAGAGAGGAACGCTGGGAGAGAGGATCACCGGGACAGCGGGAACAGAGGTCAGAACACCAGGACAGCGGAACACCAGGACAGCGGAACACCGAGACAGCGGAACACCAGGACAGCGGAACACCAGGACAGCGGAACACCGAGACAGCGGAACACCAGAACAGCGGAACACCGAGACAGCGGAACACCGGGACAGCGGAACACCGAGACAGCGGAACACCGGGACAGCGGAACACCGGGACAGCGGAACACCGGGACAGCGGAACTCCGGGAACACCGGGACGGAACTCCGGGACAGCGGAACTCCGGGACTGCGGAACACCGGGACTGCGGAACACCGGGACAGCGGAACACCGGGACAGCGGAACATCGAGACAGCGGGAACAGAGGTCAGAACAACGGGACAGCGGAACTCCGGGACGCCGCCTGGTGTCACGACCCGTTCCTCTAAGGAGCAGAAACTCGGAAACTGCAGGTCTCAGACAGAGACAGACTCGTTGCGGGGACGGCAGTAGTGGCTGTAGTGACGGCAGCTATACTGACGTCAGAAAAGGCTGCAGTGACGTTATAAACAGCGACAGTGACGTGAGGAACAGCTACAGTGACGTCAGGAAGTGACAACGGAAACAGCTGCAGTGACGGCATAAACAGCTACAGTGACGTCAGGAAGTGACAACGGAAACAGCTGCAGTGACGGCATAAACAGCTACAGTGACGTCAGGACAGCTGAACTGCTTGACATCATTAACAGCTTAAGCGACTCCGAAGTGACGCCAAGAGAGCTACAGTGATTTCGCCTGGCATCAGCGGTAGACAACATCAATGTCAGTGGCGTCACATCTGCTGTGGGATGATGTACCTGAGAGTGACGTCATGTGATGGTATCTGACATCATATGACGTCTGAGTCAGCATGCCGTCAGTCGTCCGCCTCTGGCTGGTCTTGCTGCTGTGTTGTGGTGACGTCACTGGATTCTGTCCCAAAGGCTGCGTCTGCCCCAGTGAAATTCAGGTGGGTACCTACGCAATCTTTTATCTCAATTTGAGATCTGATTTGAGATAAATTTCCGTTACTAGTTACTATCAAGTAAATTGAAGACAGTTTGCAATAGCAGCATGGTATAACTATGGCGGTGCATGAAGGCACAGTCATTCTAAGATGAGAAATCACCAAGATCACTTCAATTTAAATCTATCATTATTATTTATGTAAATTCCGTGACGATCTGCTTCGATTGAATTAGCTCAGGAGAAACTATGAACGATTAATGGTCAACGAACGATTGGCACGCGCTCTGCGGCTCCGCTCCAACAAAACTTAGACAGTTTCCTCGTTCCCACTGAGACTGTTATATTCCCGAGGCCGTTTCTAACGACTACCTCGCATAACATGCCCGACGGTGACAACTGCGGGATTTCCATGTCTTATTATATGGTCTACAAAGTGGGACGACAATAGGTACCAGTAGGGTAATGTGGTCCTGCTGTCTTCACAGCATGAGACTGTTAGAGATTACCGAAATACCTTGAACCTGTAATCAACCGTTACCTCTCGTATTCATAGTTGATCTCTTTATTAAGCCAAGCTAGTTAAAAAAGATCAATGAGTTATCAATTGTCTCCAGATCCAATCCAAGCGCAGACATTTGCGTGCCTGCAGGCTGCGATGTCCCGCTGATCTCCCCTGCTGTCCCGCTTATCTCCCAGCTGATGTCCCGCTTATCTCCCAGCTGTTGTCCCGCTTATCTCCCAGCTGATGTCCCGCTTATCTCCCCTGTTGTCCCGCTTATCTCCCCTGTTGTCCCGCTTATCTACCCTGATGTCCCGCTTATCTCCCCTGTTGTCCCGCTTATCTCCCCTGTTGTCCCGCTTATCTACCCTGATGTCCCGCTTATCTCCCCTGTTGTCCCGCTTATCTCCCCTGTTGTCCCGCTTATCTACCCTGATGTCCCGCTTATCTCCCCTGTTGTCCCGCTTATCTCCCCTGTTGTCCCGCTTATCTACCCTGATGTCCCGCTTATCTCCCCTGTTGTCCCGCTTATCTCCCCT
>VOPJ01004229.1:0-12302 GCA_014673585.1 Semibalanus balanoides | reverse complement strand
GGGGTAAATCATTTTGTCATCATATTCGTTGTTTCTTCCTCTCTCTAATGATATATTGTTTTCCTCTTATATGTCTTTTCATCTGGGAGATATAATAACAAAAATGGTTGATGTTTGACCTTGACCTGGATTTTCGCTGTCCTGTATCTTGTGACCCCGTAAACTGACGACCTTACAAATTCAAAAAAACGAAATCAGCACCCAAAATAACCCCATACACCACTTTAGAGCGAAATCGGAGGGAGTGTGGTATACATTTTCACTCTTACCTTGGTGATTTGTCCTGGAATTGCCCATAAATATCCAATTAACTTGCCGAGGATGTCTTAACTCATCCGAATCTTATCACTAAACGCTGTCTGAGGAATAACGCCTTCCGTACAAGCTGGCTGATGTGACGACTACAAAATTACAGAACAAATAGCCCAGATATGACATTTAGCTGCTTACTTACTAACCATTAACCAGCCAATGACACAAATAAAACAGTATCATTTAGCAGGCAAACATTGGCATGCTAAAACATATATACGGCGGCGCGTGTGACGAGGCACAGTGGGGCATGTCACTGGTTTGGAATATTTTTTATCGCGACTGTTTGCTGTTCGGCAGTCGCATGCAGTTGCTGTTCGGCAGTTGCTGTTCGGCAGTTGCTGTTCGGCAGTTCGGCAGTCACCGGCAGCTCCTGCTGGTGGTGACAAAGCCAGCCGCAAATGAGCCCATGAGTCGTGACGCTGCTCCTCGCCAAACACCACACCAGCAGCCTCTGTCACCACCTTCACCGCGTGCTCCACAGCCACCGCGTGCACCGAGTAGGCGTCTCGACCGGAAGCGGCGTGCTGACAAGGTTCGTCAGCTTCTCGTCACGGATCTGAGACGTGAGCGGCTGTTCACTTACCAAATCCGTCTCCCAGTCGAACAGCTCGGTGATGCTGGTCGTAGCATAGTTGATGACTGGAAACGAATGACTAGGAACTGTGCGGACGGATTTCTGGCTGGTTCTTCCAGCACTGACCCATGACATATGCACGGGCAGCGTGACTTTTCCATCTGTACATCGCCACTGAATGCCCCCAGAAAGCATTAGCCTGATCAGTGATCATCCAGTACCTGATAGGCTACTACATACTGGGTTGGTTTTACATCCGTAGGCACAGCGGCTGCGTGCAAGGGCCCAGCAACTTCATCTACAGCTTGTAGCTGCTATGGGTCCTGCCATCTGTTTGCTGCAATCCAAGCTCCAAGACATGATCCGGCCCTTTTAGCAGCGCAACACTGACTGGGCGCACCTGGATGTGGTTCTGCTGGTTATGGTGGCGTGTGAGGATGTATATGAGCTTGCCCAGACTGTGCGCGTCATCTTTCCGTGCTGGAAGATGATGAGGATGATCAACTGATAGGTTATATGGCACTCTTGTGTCGGAAGAGGAATTAGCAAGGAGTCCGCCCTTTGCACGTTTTCAGTCAACTATGCAGCGACTAGCATCACCAAGCTGTTCGACTGATCTGGTGAGTGAACAGCCGCTCACATCTGAGCTCCGTAACAGGAAATTGACGAACCTCGTCAGCGCGCCGCATCAAGTCGAGGCCTACACGGTGCGTGCGGTGGAGATGGAGTGCGGTAGTACTGTTTTTAATTCTGTCATTGATTGGATGGTAGGATAAATGGTAGGGGGCGGATTCAGCCCCCTCATGTTTTCCTTAGTATCTCCGAAACAGCTGAGAGTAGGCTCATGAAATTTTAGGACTTTTCCTAAAACTTATTTTCACATCTGGAGTCAAAATTTTAAGTTCCTGACTTGAACAGAGACGGTTCTAGGGACCAATTTTGACAGAATTTTTAGGCGACATTTGGCGATAAAACGGAAGTGCGATCTTCACGGCTTCTTCCTAACTGCCGCAAGTATGAAGGAGTTACATAAGTTACCGGAGATTGAAATAAGTTCAAATTAGTTAAAGGGACACTGCCACCTTAACATTAGATTTGAGTTGAGATAGCCATTTTCCGGGCTTGGCATTGAAATAATCTATGGTATAAGTTAAATAACCACCGAGGTCGAGTCACAAAAAATCTTGACTTATTTTGACATTATTGCAAAATCAGTCCCCAGGTATTTGAAGGACCATGAGCCGATGTCGTCTCTCTTTACAAAGTTGATATATCGACTGTTTTACCTTGCCAGACATTAGCCAACATTAGTCATACTTTATGGCAGCATGAAATAGTCTCATTCCCCAATTTCCTTCATATACGTCATCATATTTTCTTATTAATTAGCTGTGTAGAACGAAATACATAATCGTGTTCGGCGCAATACTCAATGCGCACCACAGCAGCGTACCATTGAGAACTTTGGGAAGGATCAAGGGCGTAGAACTCATTGAAGTTTGGCGAAGGCATTTTGAAGTCGATTCTTCCATGCAACGTCCATAGGTGTAATGCAAATCCGAAAATGTTGGGCAGTTGCCCCCCCCTGTCCCGGCTCCTACGCCTTATGGTGGCAGTCCCTTTAGTGTAAATGATATACTTTTAACGACAGAAGCGGTTTCAGGTACTTGAAAAGGGGAGGTTTCCAAGAAGTATGAAACGCCTAGCTCGCAGTCAATGATGCTATGCAATGTGAGTTTAAAGCTATGAAGATGCTAAATATAGTTTCTGCTTATATTATTTGCATATTGTATTACATCTTGAGTTTCAAAGGCGTGTTCAGACAGAGAAAAAGGGTGTTGAATAGGGGATTGACTAGCATGGTGATAACGATAAACCGGCGATTACGGCGCAATAAACAGATAGTTGAGAATGATGTATATACATATGAGGTCAGGAGTGGGAATGCAGACATTTTATTGCAGAGGCGCGCTCAGGAATCGAAAAAAGGGGTCGTATTATTGCAAGGAAACAATGATGCATGGGCCTTCAATGACATAACATACTGCCAATACCGAATGGGAGGCGTTTCAGTTGACCGAATACTGACCGATTTGGGTTGAAAACAAAAATGTCCAACATTTGCCGATTTTCAAATGATATTATACTTACTTACTCACTCTACTTTGAGAAACAATAATCTTCAATATGATATAAAATAATGTGTTGTATCGATATTTACATGAATGATTGAATTTGGAAACAAATTAAATTATAAATTATAATGCCGTAACAGTGTGACAAAAAAGTGAATGGATTAAGAGAAGGCTGACCGAGAAGTGTCCAAATATGTAAGTCTGACCGACCGATTAACAAATCAGTCACAACTTTGTTCGGTAACCAAAATATTGGTAACCGATTAAAACCACTAGTTCAAAGGTTCTGATTGTATGCAATGATGTCGAGACACTGGCATTCTCAAGCCCTCCCCAACCCGAAAAGTAACAGCTCGGAATGGCCCGCTACTCCGCCACACTTGACGAAATCTCCCTGGCCTTTACAATATTACGCACCTTTGCAATCTTGCGTCAGCAACATATACTCATAAGTAGGCGGCGCAAGCATGGCGAAAGTAAATGGTGCCACTGTCATTACACACATTGTTACTTCATGTAACAATATAACCCGCGACTTACTGGGGTATTTTCTGTATACGCGACTTACCGGGGAGAGACTATTTATACTATTTATACTATTTTATTTATAGACTATTTATAGCCCCCTCTGGTCTCCAGAAATACTAGAACGATCTTAAAAATGCAAACGGCATTCGATAGCCCTGTTACATTTGTCGAAGAAACCTAAATATTTACTAAGATACAAATGACTGAGTCTCAAAATTAAAAATTATCGAAAAAACTCACCTATATTTAGGCACAAACCTTCATCAGGTCACATAATATAAGTGACCTTAGAACGAATTATACCTTTTCGAATATTTTGAAATTTTGAGACCAGTCCATTTTGTTAAATCTATAATATCCAAGTCTCAAAAAACAAGGTCCAATCGTTAAACTTAATTTATAAAACCTAATATGTTAAAACGAATGTCCCACCTTAATAAAGATTTGGTTGAATGAGCCATTTTGCGTCTTGGCATAAACATATGTATGCATATAAGTTAAAACAACCACTGGTTCAATCACAGAGAACATCGAGCTTATTCAATCTGTACTCGCCAGCCCCCAAGTATTGAATTGCCGAGCGATGTCGTAGTCCCTTTGCCTAATGTAGACAGGCTCGATTGTTAACCTTTGCCATACAATACCATACACTAGTCCACTTTAACAGCGTGAAGGTTTCTTTTTTTCCAAAAAAAAATCCTTCAAGACGCATCAGCCCAAAATATTAAAATGATTTTTTATGAAATTGAGCACTGTTTGTGAGAAACAAATGTCAGACTCGTGTTCGGCAGCAATTACTTCATATTTTGCACCACAAACGACGTACATTTAACGCATTTTTTAAGTCCGCTAAACCTTTAAAAGTCCCTACCGAAGGTCACTGAACGTCACAGTCACTCAAAGACAAATTGTTTGCCATGTCATCAAAGTCCTGGATGGAAGCGTCGCGCAAAAATGCGCTATTAACGCATTATCAGTGATAAATCGCATTATCGTGTAATCTAACACTTCTAATTACCATCAAACTGTTTTCGAACCTTAGGCCAGATCAAAAGGCATCCGAGTCAGAGGTCAAACAGCAGATTACGTCATTAGGAGTAGTAAACACATGTTTATGGGTTCGTTTTTCGACAAGAACGCGAAAAATGACATTTGAACTTTTTTTTGTATATAACAAAAAAATATATACAAAAACGGAAATGCAATTTCTATGCATGGTTATGCTGTTCAGGTGGTCGAGTTTTGACTTTGAAAGGTTGATTGAAAGTCAGTCATTTTGGAAGATATCGACTTCAAACTTGCTGCACATATTCATTGGATTATCCTCGAACATATATATTCCAGTTTATTATATTTTTAATTTGGAAAGACAAACGAAAATGTCTTTCGATTTCTCAAAATTTTAGATTTCAATAAATTTCGAAAATCCGAGATTGCAGTTTGGTAGCCGAGTTCATTATCTGTCATTTGGTATATACAAAATTGAATTGATCTTATAAACTGTACTTTCGACAGCGTTTTCCGCAAAAGCTTATTTTTTTAACAAAAAACACAGAACATGACGTCACTCTGACGTCATTTCTGGTTGACCTATCATAGCATCATCTTTTTCCTTCGGCAGAATGTGTCAAATTGATGTAAGATAAGGTACTAAAAGCTTGGTGACGATATCAAAGTTCGATTAGGAAATATTGCAAAATAACGGGAGGGGCTAAATAGCGCCCTCCCCCCAGTAAGTCGCAGGGTAAGGTATCACTACCAAAACATCACATTATCCAAGGTTCCTGCAATGGCAGATGGAACCAATATACATATATAACGGGATTGCACCCTCCACAGGATGTGGTCTTTATGGGTTGCCAATAAAGATTGACCAACATCCAATGAAGGAGCTGCAATATTATTATTCACTGCAACATTTTTATCGACCATGAAGTAGAATATACTAACTGGAATTTGTTGGTGCAGGTAACACTTCAGCAGGGTCCTTGTCTATTTCCGTCATGTCGAGCTCTGATGCAGCTGTGGTGGATGTGCAGCCTTCAGAGACACAATGTACTTCTTGCACCACGTCACACTCAGCTGCAGGTGTTGCAGATGAATGAGCATGCTGAAAGAAAATCACAAAAAAATAAAACAGGACTCATAACCCACCACTGCACCAGTCCAGCCACCATGTCATAACTGCTTTCCAGATGTGGCTAAAATGGCAAAATGTGAGTTGTCGAGCATCCACTTAAAACCAATGTATTTTGATAAAGAATCCTTCAAAACATTATAATTAGGATTGGCAAATTCAAAGGAAGTGTGTCTACCTTTAAGGAATGTCAAATATAGTTTTTACTGTACGAAGCTATTGGTTTGATTATTGGATACGATAAAATTCACATTCAAAGGAAGTGTGCCTACCTTTAAGGAATGTCAAATATAGTTTTTACTGTACGAAGCTATTGGTTTGATTATTGGATACGATCAAATTCACGTCTGGAGCCACTTAAGTTTATTTTTTTACTTATAGTGTGTTTTGCATATTGCTTTGCTTCAAAGCCCATACACGATATATTAAAATACAATCGACTCGACTCTTGACTCAAGTGCAGTATTAACAAATTTATTCGACTCAGCTCAAGAATACATTTGAGTCGACTCAATCTGACTCATCACAAGCTTCATTATTACTTGATGTTGACCGGGGGGGGGGGGCAGGGTCGGGGTCAGATAAACGCATCTATATAGTTTACTTTGTGGCTCAGGTGAAGAGCGTGCCCAATGGCTCCCTTACTATGCCCTGTTGCCACTTATTCACATTTGTTTAGTAGACTCAAGTTCTACCTACAACCGAAGAAAAAAAAAAAAAAAAAAAAAAAAAAAGAAAAAAAAAAAAAAAAAAAAAAAAAAAAAAAAAAAAAAAAAAAAAAAAAAAAAAAAAAAAAAAAAAAAAAAAAAAAAAAAAAAAAAAAAAAAAAAAAAAAAAAAAAAAAAAAAAAAAAAAAAAAAAAAAACAAAAAAAAGAAAAAAAAAAAAAAAAAAAAAAAAGGAAAAAAAAAAAAAAAAAAAAAAAAAAAAAAAAAAAAAAAAAAAAAAAAAAAAAAAAAAAAAAAAAAAAAAAAAAAAAAATGAAAAAAAAAAAAAAAAAAAAAAAAAAAAAAAAAAAAAACCGACTCAAATCTTGACTCAAAATATGTTTCGAACAGATTGAATCGACTCGACTCTTGACTCAAGTCCCGCTTTTAAAAATTGAGTCGACTCAACCCATGACTCATCCAAAAATGTCTGGCTCATGAGTCGATTCATGACTCAACTCTGAGTCAGTTACAAGTCTGATATTAAGTATATTATATAGGTATATTAAATATGGTTATTTTGCTACACACCGTCAAATAATGTAATGACTTTGTTGAATAACTGACATGTGCTGCATAAATCGTGACCGATCATAAATGTCAGTCTTACGAAGGTTGAAAACAATACGATATTTAGACATACCAATAATCTTGATGCATGTACAAATAAACATAATATTACAAGCTGCTATTTTCCAATATGATACACAAGAAAACCACTGTCTTAATCCGGCACTGGCTCTCAGCCGAACGCCATTAGCTGGGGGGGGGGGGACGCCCCCTCGTTATCTCCCGAACCAATAACCCCAGCGAGACGCACAAGACGGCAATCGAAAGCTCTCAATGAGATCACTCTAAAGCGTACGCGAAAATGTATAAATAAGGTCATATGTCAGGTCACAGTCAGGTTAAAGGTCAAATGTTAGATATTTGAGTTTTTAGGCCATACTTCCCATCCAAAGCCGTATATTGAGACTATTATCACACAAAGTGCTCTCAAAGACATGATGCATCTCCCGTATAAGCAAAAGTGAAATTGTAAGCAAAGGTCAAGACCAGGTCAAATCAGGTCACTATTGGCAAGAGATCATGCGACACATGCTTTATGAGTTATATTACACATATAACTCGATTATAGCAGCTATTTGCACACCTGACCCGATATAAGGTCAAGGTCAGTTCATAAAAGGTCAAAATTGGAAATGGATCAATATAAATACAAAATGTACTTTTCTTATCCAGTTTTGTCTCAGCAATACAGTGGTATCATTTATTTGTATGTATCTGGTCGATAAAGCCACCAAAACGTACTTTCAAGAAATGACGTCATGAGGTACTCACTCATACTCTTCTGGTCAAGACTAAAAGAGATTAACACTGTTCATATCTGATGAGACTGATATCTGTAGAAAAATGACCATCAAATAGACCAATTTTCAGCATGACATCAATTTTGTAACAAAAGTAGGCAATGTATAGGTCGTTACATAGGACACCTTTGCCTAGGTTCAGGTGTAGGGGAGAACGGGGCACGTTCTGTCAGCAGGGTTCTCTTGTGAACTATCCATCACAGGTATATTGTTGTTGCATAGCATATGTTCATTTGTGTTTGAAATGGCCTGGCACAATACAAAAAACATGCCTGCAACCTGCGACCAGATTGGTCCACATTTGAAGTGTTTTGTCAACAGAAATCCAAACTTTTCAACTTTGGTTAGTGGCCATTCAGATAATTGTAAAGTGTCTTTGAATACTGCCATGAGGCGTCATGAATGTCAAGGATAATGTGCTGAGCATTATTCTGCCCCATTCTCTTCAGTTTTCAGCAAAAACTAAAAGGTGTGACTTACATCGAGTAGGGCAGATTCTGTCACCCAGTCTGGGGCAGGTTTAGTCACTAAGTCTGTTCATGATTCCTAGTCGTATCGCTTAAAAACGACCATACAAATGATTGCCTGTTATTTAACCCTCGCCCGGGTAGGGCAAATTCACTGAGTGTCCGAGTAGGGGGGGGGGGTACGACCCCCTTGGCGTTTCACACCTAATTGAGCTAGAGCTTAGATTAAAAACGAGCGTGTTGCTTGTGACAAGAGGAAGTCATTGCCATATGATTGTAAGGTCCTGGGTCAATAGGTGACCTCTGAGGTCATGTCAAAGACCAAAATGTCACAACATCGTTAATATGTGTGAAAATCGAATACTGATCGAGCCAAAATGGTAAAGGAACATCTTATTATGCTTCATACATGCCAAATTTGAAATCAACGTAAAAATGACCTAAAAACGGCCAAACTAAAAAAGGTCATGTCAGGTCATCTGAAGTCAGTGACCTCGGATGACCTTAGAAAGCGCATGACCCCAGTGAAACTAGTGATTATATAAAATGGCTCGATGATTTTGAAATCAGCGTAAAAAAAACTGTACTAAAAGCGGTCAGAAGCAAAAAAAAATCAGAGGTCATCGGAAGTCAGTGACCTCGGTTGACCTCAGAAAAGGTCAGTCGAGGTCACAATCTCAGCAGAAGATACACCTGTCACATGGAAACACCTTTGCATTTGCTCCTGAACGTCAAACACTCGGAATAACATGTAACAAGGATTGATACTACGGGAAGCAAGTTTCACCTGACATGACCTTGAGAAACAGGTCATAGGTCACGGGTAATAAAAGTCGAAAGTTCGACATTTTCAGGCATGTGTCAAATTGTTCAAAAGCAGGGTACTGAAAGTGTCATCGCGATCAGTTACAAACTACGTGAGATATTTGGGAAAAAACGAGGGGGTGGCATCCACCCCTTACCCGGGCGAGGGTTAAAGATACGGTGCGCCACTTCAAGCGTAAAACGAATCGGGTTGTGCGGTGCAGTTCATATTATTTGCGCCAAGGCCTTTCAAAGGAATTTTCACAGTGGAATTTCTACTGGCGGATCTGAACTTCGAGTTTAGAGGGCAAAAGTTTAGCTACGCTTCGTCAGCAAAAAGTTGTTAGCCAGGGGGATGGTGTCGGGTAGTCAGCGCAAAGAGTCGTTGAGCGGGAGGCAGGGACATGGGTGTGGGGGGTGGGGCTTCGAGGGAAAGACTTCATTACTGGGCCCGTGGGGAGACAGTTTAACGCGTTTTTCTTAGCGTTGACTGCTGGCGATCTTTGCGTCCCATGTGGAGGGGGAGATTTTAAGGAATTGTGTGGAAAATTACCCTGCATCAGTTAACATGTTGAAATATGCCCTGATTTGTGCATGAATAAACAATAAAAAATGTAGTGTTGGTATCGTACATGGCCGCCATTTTATGCACTGCTGATGATGGCGATATAATGCCCTGAATGAAACCCTCTCTCAGTCCCTGCATGGACGCCAGGATGACCGTTCGGTGATAACAGGTTTGTTTGTTTTTTGTTTTTGTTTTGGGCGCGCTGACTACTAAGGTCAATTTGCGCCCAGGTGATAACAGGAAGTTCCCAATCATTGACAGAATGTGCCCCAATGATAGGTGACAGAAGGTGTCCCATAGATGGGGCAGGTTCTGTCAAATGAGTGATCAGATACATTGTCCTCACTGGTGTTAAAACAAACTGAGATGCCTACCACTTGATTTCCCAAAAACGATTTGTAGCTATTGCTGCATTAACAGTATTAGGGAAGTATCAATCACCAACTCTTGAAAGTGTGCCCACCAAGGCAAATCAATTAACACACAAGTGACAGATCATACCCCAGTCTCCCCTATAACTGGCTGAGTGAACTTATTAAGTAGAAGCTTTCCCCTTCTAGTCTAGTCAGTGTACTTAAATCAATACGTGGGTAATCTTCCACTAATGATGATGATGATGATTAAGGGCGCCTCAACTATAAAGCTATGTGGCGCCCATTATAATCTTCTACCTGTCAGTGCACCATGTGAGGTAGTGTAACAAGGGGCGCGGTGGCGCCTAGCGGTGCAGCTGGTTTGATGTCACTGGTGTGATAACAATATAACCTGACCTTTACAGCAATTAATGTTACAGGGACCTTTACAGTGATTATGGTCAAAGGGACCCAGGGAATAAGGAAGCAGGAAATAATTTGACAATGTATTAACACCATAGCTATGGTAGGGTCAGATTTTGTCTACAAGATGGTCTGGGAGATCCGGGAGGGCAACCAACAGTCCATCCAGAACATTCTGCAGCGAAGGAAGCAAATGCACATGGGGCGTTCTAGACATGGATCCCTGCAACAGTAATTATTGTTAATGTTTGATCAGGTTCAATTGTGTTATCACACCAGCAATGTCATCAAACTGGCTGCACCAACCGCCCCTTGCTACACCATCTGACACCTGTGCAGCTACCAGCACAGGAACCTACCTCAGTCCAGGCTGAAAAGTGTGGCACAGGAGTCGACAAGGCGCACCAGCCCATGACAGAAATCTGCACCAACCCAGACCAAACAGGCCAAAAATCTGCACTAGTCCGCACCAGACCAGCCAAAGATCCTCACCAGTCCATCAAAACCTATAAAAGGTACTTATTGGGTCGGAAACCGAGATAACTTTTATTCAGCGCTTGGAAGTTCCTTATGTGAAAAAGCATGTAAAGCTTTGTTTAAAGTGAACCTGCCCAGTGCAATTGTTTCCCACAGCATGTCATTGATGCCACACCATTACATATACATACCACATCCTACCAAATCTGCACCTGCTTCTCTAAATCCGCACCAAATCCGCACATCACTGATACTGACAAGATTTTGTTGAATATGTCATACTTTGCAGTCTGGACCTCAGTCAAAGATAACCAATCTGTGTACCTATATGTTCAGAATGTCAATCTTAGGATCTCACCTGCTGAGGAAAGTTAGCCATACATCCCAGAATCCTCACTTCTTGACCCAGATGAATGGATGCAGTATGCCTCTTCATGGAGTACCGAACCCCATAGTACGAACAGTTATCATACCCGCACCTCACCTTGAGTCTAGAGTATGATGCACCCCTTAGTTGAGGCATTGTTGGATAGATCCAAAATGCTATTTATCAACAGAAACTGAAAACAATGTATTTAATTACACAAACCAGCTCTTTACTGCTCTGATCATCACACAAAAACACCACAAGAAACAAGGCTGATTAGAATTAGTTTAATCATTTATGACCTCTTTCTCAAAATTTAAATATAATAGTACCCAAAAAAACGTTATATTAATATTTTAATCATATATCTTTATCAAATAAACACTATCAAAACAACAATGATCAGAATACAAGTCTGAATATTGTTGTATTATTCTGATCATTGTTGTTTCGGTAATGTATAATTTTGGGGAGACTTTGGGGAAGTGTTACCACACAATAAATTTGGGAAGGGGAATTAATGAACTTATACCCAGACTGGCAGCACTGCAACTCACTGAGCATTGCTTGCTTTCCAAAAAGTAAAGCCAAAATTTAAAGTCCAAAATTGAGATGAAAACAAATTTAATAATACCCAAAATAAAAAATACATGGGCATTTTTGCAGCAGATGTCACTTACATTAAGTTGAGATTGAAATGGAGCAATCCAATTATCAAATCTTCTATTAGATTCAAATCTGCAGCCACAGACGTGAGTAGGCTTTTTGGGATGTACCCTTTGCATGTGACGCTTGAGGTTTACACCATTGAATTTGCAACCGGGGTAGCCACATTGCGTCTTTTGTTTTGATGGTGGTTTAGGCTTTTCAGCCTTGCCAGCCACAGACTTAGTTCTCACATTCCCATCCTCAGCCATAGCAATAGCACCGGCCCCAGTCTCAGAATCACTATCCGTCACAAGGCCAATACGGTCTAGAGTCCCAATCTCATCATCGAGCATTTCTTCCTGCATGGTTAGATTGAGATTCCAAAACAGGGCCGTAACATATTAGAAAATCAAAATAAGGTAGCCACGAA
>VOPJ01004228.1:0-28209 GCA_014673585.1 Semibalanus balanoides | reverse complement strand
CCACTGAGACCGCAGTCCTCAGCCCACTGAGACCTCAGTCCTCAGCCCACTGAGACCTCAGCCTCTCAGCCCACTGAGACCTCTGTCCTCAGCTCACTGAGACCTCAGCCCTCAGCCCACTGAGACCTCAGTCCTCAGCCCACTGAGACCTCAGTCCTCAGCCCACTGAGACCTCAGTCCTCAGCCCACTGAGACCTCAGTCCTCAGCCATGAGCCGCAGTCTAGCCCTCTGAGACCTCGTCCTCAGGCCACTGAGAGGCGCCTTCAGCCCACTGGAGACCGTTCAGTTCAGCCACTGAGACCTCAGTCTCGCCTGGACGCAGCCTCAGCCCACTGAGACCTCAGTCCTCAGCCCACTGAGACCTCAGTCCTCAGCCCACTGAGACCGCAGTCCTCAGCCCACTGAGACCTCAGTCTTCAGCCCACTGAGACCGTAGTCCTCAGCCCACTGAGACCTCAGTCCTCAGCCCACTGAGACCGCAGTCCTCAGCCCACTGAGACCTCAGTCCTCAGCCATGAGCCGCAAGTCTCAGCCATGTACGCGGAGGCACATTCAGACACGGAGGGGGGAAGGAAGTTAACGGAGAAGGTGGGTGCTTCGTGACCAGGGCTGCGGATGAGTCGTTTTTAGTGTGACTCGTTCCGATTTCTCGGAGTCGACTTGCTTCCGTGATCTACTCCGACCTTTAACCCATTAGTGCCCTAACTTCACAAACCTAACTTCAAAGCTATTGTCAACAAGCCCGATGAAGGTAATTAACCCGTTTCAAGATGGGATGTCATGTAATAGAAAATATAGTAGCTCAATCCATGGCGGATCCAGAGGGGGGAGGCATGCAGACGGCGCACCCCCTCAGGGCGCCCCGGGTTGCGGGGTTGAGCGTGTTTGACCTCCCCAAGCGGGGAGTTGTGGGGAGGCAAAACGCGCTGACGCGATCGGCGCCTGGGGGAGGTTGCGCCCCTCTGCAGCCCCCCTCCCTTTGGATTCGCCCCAGAGCTCAATGAAATGGATAGACATTGGCTGACCAAACCTTTCGATTTGATAAAATCCGGAAGTCCAAAAAATATAGTTTGTCAAGTCTTGTGAAAATACTACCATCCACATGCATATTAAGCAAAAATTAAATGCTTTACTTAATGAATGAGACGTTGAACTCATGAGTGCAGGCTACACGTCACTTTTTTACAAATGTATTCCTCTTGATCGCTGCAATGCTTAATCTGGCATTGACTGGGGTCTGATCTGAACACCATTGACTGGGGAGGGGGGCGTCAAACGCTCCATGGTTATCTTCTGAACCAATGATCGCAGCGAGACGCGCAAGACGGTATTCGAAAGCGCTTAATGAGACGAATCTAAAGCACGCTTGAAAATGTCAAATTGAGGTGAAATGTCAGGTCACGGTCAGGTCAAAGTTCAAAATCGGTGTATTTTAGTTTATGAGCCATACTTTCCATTCGAAGCCTTCGATTGCGACCATGATCGATCACCCAAAGTGCTCTCAAAGGTATGATACACATTCCGTATGATCGAAAGTAAGATTGTTGGCAAAGTTCAAAGGTCAAGTTCAGGTTACAATAGGTCATAATACACAAAATATCTGCGAAAGTCATGCAACACATGTTTTTTGGATCATTTTACGCGTATAATTCGATATTAATACCATTGGTACTATCAGAGTTTATGTACGGCTGGTTTATTATGTATCTTCCCTTTTTTATCTTCTAAAACTCATCTAATTCCACTTCTGTGTACAAGAAGGACTGATATAAGGGAACATGTGGAACCTACCCAGGTAGGTACTACATGTTCCCCTAAATCAGTCTTTCATGTACACAGCAGTGAAATTCGATGAGTTTTAGAAACTGAAAAAGGCAAGATACATAATAGACCGACTGTACATTCATGAAGTATTTGTCAAGCTAAGTTCAAAGTAATGTCACACAATGTCATAATTTAAAATTGATAAACATAGACAATAAACATGCATCTAGAACAGTTTTGTCTGGTAAATACAATGCTGTCATTTATTTGTCTTTTTCTTGTCAATTGTGCATATATTGCGCCGCTGTTTTTCTCCTATCCTCGAAAAACCTTTGTAAGCGTCCACCGGGAATGCGCAGATGAAATTACTGGCGGTGGCATTTTGAATCTGGATCCGACGACAGACCCTTGGATCTATTTCGCCCACCGTGATACACATTACACACCTTATAATTTATACTAATTTATCGGCAAGGGAATCGAAGCAAACTAAGTTAAAAGGACATTATTTATTTACTCATCGCCTCTGGTGGTTCACTAAAATGCACATAAAAATATGCGCTGCTCATGGCTGACGGCTGTCGGAGTGTCGTGACCCCGCTGTCGGAGGCTGTCGGAGTGTCGTTACCCCGCTGTCGGAGGCTGTCGGAGTCGGCACAATTTGACCGACTTCGCCTCCGACCGAAATCACCAGCTTCTACTCCATCCCCGACTAAAACTCCTACTCAAACTCCGACTCCAACTCCATTTCCAACTCCGACTCCGACTCCGATTCCAACCTAGACTCCAACTCTGACCCCGCTATCTGTTCGTGCCAGGTAATCTGGTCGCGGCGAAGTGGGCGGCGCGTGGTGCAACATCCGGAGCTTGTTGTACCGGTCGGTCCACGGCTGTCACTCCATCTCTGCTAGGAGACCGCCGATGGGTCGGTCTGTAGGCACAAACCAGAGCGTGACACGTCAGGTGTAACCGTCACCGCCTGGTGGCATCCACGGAAGGTGCCTGCTGTTGAAACGAAAGGTTGCTACAATCGGCGTGCAGATATGTGCGACTTGTGCGCGGATTCCAGAAACAAAGCACGGGATTCCGGGATGCACGGGATGTCTAGATCTAGGATCATCTGAGATAATAGATTCGCTCTGAAAATTTGTTCATGGATCCACTGCGATCCGAGATCTTAACCCTCGCCCGGGTAGGGCAAGATCACTCTGTGTCCGGGTAGTAGTTGGTACGACCCCTCCCCCGTTGGCGTTTTGCCCCTAACTGAGCTAAAGCTTCGATTTAGCTCAGTTAGGGGTAAAAGTATAATAGACAAATAGGTACGTTCGCTCCAATTTGGAATATTGTTGCGTGATTTGGGAAGGCGCTGCTTCATCCCATGTCATTCGATTGGAAAGGATAGAGCATAAGTTTTTAATGTGGCTCAACGCTCAGGTGCGCTCTCAATCATCGTCGCTTTTTGTACTGACTTATGAAACATTTTAAACTTAGTGTCTGTCTCTGCGCGTAGAAACTCAATACGAGATCATGGTTTTTTGCGTACTTTTTCACTCGGCAAAGTCCGTTTCATCATTTTAGTATTAGTCATGTCTCACTCAATGTACCCTGCGTCTCCGCCTGCCCCAGTACACAATCTCGAACCCTGTTCTAACATTCCATAGCTAGGGTGTCCACTGTGAGAGAGGGTTTTTGTTTGTGTAGACTACCCAGACTGACAAATAGGCTCGTAGAGGAAATGTTCCACAGACCTGTTCTCAGACACTTCTCTTATCATTCCGTGCCAATAAGTTTAAAGGTCATATGTGGCCTTCATTGTAAGTTAGTAGTTATTATGTGTTGCTATGATTTCTTTGCATCGGAGTCAAAATGGTGGATAGGTATGCCTGTGTGTAACTATGTTACCTTTTATTTAAATGTGAATTTTATGCTCGTTTTTATTGTATTGTCTTCATTTTGGTCATTTTAGTTTTATCCATTTTTATTTTACTATATTCATCTCATATTCATTTTTTTTTGACATTTTATTAATGTTATAGTTTATTTTAAATCTTATTTGTTCTTCTATCACCAACTTTTTAAGCATCGCTTTTTTAGTATATGTTGGTATCGTTTACAGTGATCTTTAAGATATGTCAATGTCGTGTTGTTTTATCCATGTGACTTCGCCCATTAATGGTTTATCCCGTCGGCGATTATGCCAAATAAATTTAAAACGAGCGTATTCTTTGTGACGTGAGGAAGCCATCGACATCTGATGTTAAGGTCCTGGGTCAATACGTGACGTGTAAGGTCATGTCAATCACCCAAAGTCGTAAATCGTAGATATGTGAAAATTGAATATTGATCGAGCCAAAATGGTGAAGGGGCATCTTAGTATGCTTAATACATGCCAAATTTGAAATTAGCGTCATAGAATGTCTTAAGAACTGCAAAATTTACAAAAGGTCATGTTGGGTCATCTGAGGTCAGTGACCTCGGTTGACCTGTGGAAGTGTATGAACCCAGTGAAACATGTATTTATGTAAAATGGATCCAAGATTTGAAATCAGTGTCACAAATTGTTCGAGAAACGGCCAGACGCCAAAAAAGTCATCGGAGGTTGACCTTGGTTGACCTCAGAAAAAGTCAGTCACGATAGGCCTGTTTACACCGCACTAAATATATTCCGCGGAAAATTTTCCACAATCGCGAAAAATAGGCCATAATTTGATCTCGTCGTCATAGGCGTCAGCAAACCCGCGAGCTAGACACGCCGTTAATGAAAGTAGATCGGAAGAACTGTACCAAATCTAGGGAATACGGCCGAAAATGTACAAAGAATAACCGTGGAAAATTTTCCGCGGAATATATTTAGTGCGGTGTAAACACGCCTAATGTCAGCCGAAGCAACAACTGTCACCTGGAAACACCTGGCTCCTGAACAACAAACACTAGGAAACTGCACATGTAACAAGGATTGATACTACGGGACGCCAGTTGCGCTAGGAATGACCTTGAGAAGCAGGTCATGGGTTATTGAAGTTGGAAATGCAAAAATTAAAAGTATGTGACATATTGTTAAAATGTAAGGTACTGAAAGTTTCATCGCGATCAATTGATAAATACGTGAGTTATTTCCGAAAAAACGAGGGGGTGGCATCCACCCCTCCCCCCGGGCGAGGGTTAAGTACCGTTTGGGAACCACCGAGATCCCGTCTCTACCAATGTTTTCTCGAGAAATACTCCAGATCTGCAGCGAAAGATTCATAAATTATTATTTCTTAACCCATAACTCTAGTCAGAAGTTTAAATTCACACTATTTGTCGGAATACTGTGAATGAAATCGGTTAGATCTTCCATAATTTTTGTTAGAAACATTTTGTGTGTGATTTCACGGTGGGACTCTGTCAGGTCCAAGATCCCGTGGGATAGAAGATCCACTCGGATCCGCTTGATCCTATGGGCCTGATTTCTGTTGCTAAATACATCGATCCACCCGAATCCAAGATCTACTATTGCATTTCATCATGAGATTCGTTTAAATCCGTCATTGGATTTTGTGAAAAATCTGTTTTGGGATCTTAGCAGAATCCTGGGATCCATGGCATCAGGCGCGCAACCAATATTTTTGTAAGTGGGGATGACCTCTTGTCGGACCACGAGGGCTCCCACCATTGCGGACCCAATAAGGATATCTAATTATTGCTAATTATTAGTAGGCGTACAAAGTACTTTGTGCTTATTATGTCATTGTTTATTGTTTATTGATAAATATCACCAACGGGCTGACACGCCCACTAACAGGTGAAGTCAGACAATATTAAAATATGTACAAAATAAAGGATAAAAAAATGCACATAAAAAATAAAAATATTAAGATACGTAAAAATAAACATGAAATACAAATACATGTAAAATGCGAATACAAATGCATATAAAATACAAAATGAATACATATAAAAACATGGTTTAAGAGCTACGATGTTAATTACAAATGTAAGAATTTATGACATTAAAACGTTTCGTGATTCTGTGTGGCACCACGAATGGCCATGGGTAAGTGGAAGGCACTGTCGTTTGGTGTTATTTGGACGACGTGGTGCCCCGGAGTTAGGTTAGCCAAGAGTGAAAAAGTCGCATTGATCTTGCCAGAAGGTTGGTTGGTTTCCAGCGTTGGTTTCTCTGGCACACGGTCATTATCTTATTCCAGAGAGGACCACATTGACGCGGGCAAAACTCTCGGCAAAGACGGGCTTTGTACGCGTCGATCGGGCATATTGAGAGGTAGTTGGCAGTGCACTAGAAAGAAAGCCAGTAGGGTAGTGCTCCTATTTCCGAACTTTATAGTAGGAGGCAGTGATTGTGCATGCCTTATGTAAGCAGTGAGTGACATTGGTCATCTCATATTGCGCGGAAACGGAAACCTAGCCACGGGGAGTACTGATGGTGTAAGAACATCACGCTATGGTATCCCAACACTGATGATCAGTGGTGGGTACGGTTCCGCTCATCCGCTAACAACCGCTAATTAGCGGAACTAACTTTTCGTTTAGCGGATTAGCGTTTCCGCTAGCTTAAAAAACCGTAAGCGGATCGATTAACTTCCGCTAAATTTAGTCCCGCTAACTTTAAGTCCGCTAACAATTTGCATACTTGTTTGATTCATGTTTTTCATGCACTTAAGAGTGGGGAGGGGTTGGTAATGAAGAGGGAATGTCAGGGACGGAGCAACAAGCCTCTGTTTCAGTAAATTGAATTAAATGATCAAGTATTATTATTGTGTTAATTTAATTATTTGTGTACACCTTGATCATCATCTGATATTGGCTTGCTACACCTTTTTTGGAAGCTCTATGTCTAACCCGCGCCCCACTGGGCCTCTGCATTTACTTCGCCCGACTGGGGGGGAAGGGGGGGTGTTTGAACACTAACTCGGCTCCTACGGCACGTAGACCAAAACAAAAAACACTGTTCGAACCGTTATCACAATATCATTCGAAACTATTTTCATTTTTTCGCTCACGTCAAAACTCAGTCACCTAGAGCGTCTATCGAAGGTCAAAATTCCAATTTTAGGACATGGCTCCAGGAAACCCCCAAATATCTCGGAAACTATGCTATCTAGAAAAACAAACGTTAATAAAAACAATCGCTTTAGCCATTGAAATTTGCATCGCGTGTAGTGTCCTCAAAATTGACCTAGATCAATGTTTAGGCTCTAGAGGTCATTTAAGTCAAAAATGCTCATTTTTGGCAAAATAAATTTTCTCGAATAACTCTTATCTAACAAGATAACGCGATACTGGTTTATCGCTCCCATCGTTGGGTCTCGTCAAGGCCGCTTTGAAATATATGTCAAATTTTTGATCATGTTAGGTTCAACTTAAAAAATGACCTCGGCAGGTCAAGTGGTGACCCAAGTTGTCATGTTGCATATCAGGAGATGTGTCGCTTGACGAGTGACAAACACATTGTGTGAAAAGTTACACTCTCTATGTCTCATATGTGTTTAGAGTTATTGACGAAAAGGTGTTTGGTGACCTCGGATGACCTCCAGATGGACCCCGTTAAGGGTCCCTGAGCAAACCTGCTACTTGGATTCATACTATAATATCTAATATAACATTTTCCAGATATTGAAAATGGACTGATATAGTCGAAAAGAAAAAGCATTGAATATTTTATCCATTGACTATATAATGGTGGAGGTCACGAAATTGACCCGGGACCTTAGGTCACCGATATCAAAAATTCCGCATGATACACAATTTGTAGATGCTGATGACTTGATGTGATTTCTAATAAATGATATCGATCCGTTAGAATCTGTGTCTGGGCACGACGCAAACTGTTTTGTAGGTAGGGTCTACTTGACTGACCTTGCGTGGACCTACCTAACCCGATACTGATAACTTGAATTTTCGCAAAATGTGCGGAAAGGATCAATGATTAGTTATGCCAAATTTGGCGGCGCTACGCGCCGCCGTTTTTTCGTTATATTGAAAAAACAGGAGGGGGGGTGTTCAATCATGATTCAATCACTCAACATTACTACTGGTGAATGATTCAAAGTGATTCACAGGCTTATGTGAATCAATCATGAATGATTCATTCAATGAATCATTAATGAATGATTCAATCACAATAATTAACAATGCGTAAGTGCAAGTAACAGTGCATATATTCGGAATAAGGGTTCTTCAGACCAAATGAAGATGCTGAAAGTGATCTTGACAAGTGTTGACTCAGTTACATTCCCCAATATGAGCGCGGGCTATCATCGTATGTAAAGTGTCTGCTGTCTCCCCCAAAAAAGAATGATTAATTGTGCTATGAATGATTCAATCACCATATTTTTTGTATGAATGATTCAATCAATGATTCATTGAATCATTCATGAGGAGGTGAATCGATTCATGAATGATTCACGTGAAATAAGAATGATTCAATAAAAATAATTATTTAATCAGAATCAGTCACAAGTCTGCATACGATACAAGTGACCGGTTATCGGTTAGCGTTAGCTTCCGCTAATTTAGCGGTTTAACGTTAGCGGAAGTGTTTTAAGTTAGCGGATTAGCGGTTAAAGGGACACTGCCACCTTCCAAAAAGTTCTCAAATGTACGCCGTTTGTGGTGCAAAATATGAAAAGTAATTGCTGCTGAAACGATTATAACATTTGTTTCTCACAAACATTGCTCAATTTTCATGAAAAAAAGCGTTTTAATATTAGGCTGATGACTCATATGAAGAATTTGGGGAAAATAAATAAAACCTTCACGCAGGCCATGAGTATGACTAGTGTATGTGCTAATTGTATACTGCCATAACGTGAAAACCAAGTCGACTGTATATCAAATCATTAGTAAAGAGAGACGAAGACATCGAATCAGATGCCCAATTCAATACATTGTGGGACTCAGGAATGCTTACAGATGTCAAAATCAAACTCGAATTATCTCTGTGTATTGACCTCGTGGTTGTTTGAACTTTTTAACCATACAAATTTGCAATTGCCAAGCAGCCAAAATGGCTATCTCAACTCAAATATAATGTTAAGGTGGCAGTGTCCCTTTAACGAAGCTTACTTTTCGGTTAGCTGTGCCTACCACTGCAAATAATCTATACTCATAGGCAGACGGAGATTATTCCGATTATTCTCAGTGTTTGTAGGTCATAATGATGATCAAGGGTCACCAGTTTTGAAACAGTTGATAAAATCGCAAACCCTGAATCGAATGGTGCCTGTGCAAGAAAATATGCTAAACCGTTCCTGAGCTTATGGTTGTCTGCAATACCAAAAATATGTGTGTTGGCTTTTTGAAGGTCATAACGATGATCCATGGTCACCAGTCTTGAAACGGCTGATCAAACTGCATACCCAAAATTGAATGGTGCCTTTGAAACGAAAATCGGTTCAGTCGTTCCTGAGTTTCAGGATAACTACAATGCTCCTTTTTAAGGTTATTACGAAGATATACACCAGTTTTGAAACGGCAGATGAAACAGCATACCCTAAATAGTAAATTGAATGGTACCTTTTGAAAGAAAATCGTCCCAGCCGTTCCTGAGCTTCAGGTTGGCTGCAATGTCAAAAATAAGTTTTTGTTTTGCTTTTTAAGGGTCATAACGATGATATAGGGTCACAAGTTTTGAAACGGCTGCACTGAAAACAAAAAATTATAACACCTAGAAAATGTTCTCAAATGACGGCAAGCTACGTGCTCACATTCTCACAACAAATATTCGTACACTTTTAATACCAGTTTCTGGCTGCTCTCACGGTACGCCAGAATGCAATCTTCCGACAACCCATCAGAAGGATTTTCACATGAGAACACTTCCCGTTCTGAGGGCTCAGTATATGAGACGGGACAGGGGCCCAACTTAGAGAGCCTTTGAGGGACCTCGCATTTCATAATAAGGGGTGATTTTGGGCACTGGCGCGCCTTTGGCACACTTCTTGTCTCATTTTATATATTTAAACTTGATACATATGGTTTCCTTAGAGCTTGAACCCGTTAAACATTTTCGCGCTTACTTTGCTTTCTTTACTTTCGCAGTGGGTCCCTTCAGATGAAAATAATACATTCAAACTTTCACTTTTGATCTGTAAAGAAATACACAGATTTTGTCAATGCAGCCTGACGGGCCCCACGGGGCCGCCTCAGAGGGCCCGCATTTCGTAAGGGGGAGGGGGCACGGGCCTGTGTGCCTCCCTTGGTTGCCCCTCTGCAGTCTGCATGGTTCAATGCGTATGTCTGCCTCAATGTAATATTTCTAAACTGTTTACGCTAATGCTGCGATTAAAGGGACACTGCCACCTTCCCAAAAGTTCTCAAATGTACGCCGCTTGTGGTGCTAAATATGAAGTAATTGCTGCCGATACGATTATGACATTTGTTGCTTCACTAGAACAGTGCTCCAATTTCATAAAAAGTTAAGTTTTAAGATGTAGTGGCTGAATGATCGTCATATGAAGGAATTTCTCGGGAATGAGAGAAAACCTCCACCGGGAATGCCATATGTACGGTTATGTATGCCAAATGTAAAAACAAGCGACTATCATCAACATTTGGTAAAGTAGTGACGACGTCATCGGATCAGGGTCCCCGTTCAAATACACTGGGGACTGGGGATGTTACAGATGTTAAAATTAAACACAAATTTATTTGTGATTCGATCTCGGTGGTTGTTTTAACTTATACTATACTTAATTTCAATGCCTAGCACGGAAAATGGCTATCTCAACACAAATATAATGTTAAGGTGGCAGTGTCCCTTTAACACCGCAAAAACCGAATTTGCGTTGAAATTCCTCATTCCGACCTGACGTCAAAGACTTTCAATGACGTAAGCGCCTACTATCACGAGTTTTGGCCGTTTGTCATGTGCAGAACGTATCCGAGCCTGTTGAGCTGTTGTGCAGTGCATTGTTGACAACCGGCCTGGCTGGTGTCGGCTGTTGAGCTGTTGTTGTGCAGTGCATTGTTGACCACCGGCCTGGCTGGTGTCGGCTGCATGATGAGCTCCGAAACTGACTGGTGTGATGCAACCCGGTGCGGTGTGGTGTGATTGGTATGGTGTGGTGTGGTATGGTGCGGTCCGGTAAAGTGCGGCCCGATATGGTGCGGCCCGATATGGTGTGGTGTGGTATGGTGTGAACTGGTAAGGTGTGGTGCGGCCCGGTGTGGTGTGGTGCGGTCCGGTATGGTGAAGTGTGGCATGGTGCGGCTCGGTATGGTGTAGTACGGTGTGGTCTGGTGTGGTGCGGCCCGGTATGTTGTGGTATGGATCAGTCCGGTATGGTGCGGTGGTGTGGCTCATTCCGGTGTGGTTCAGTCCGGTGTGGTTCAGTCCGGTGTGGTTCCGTCCGGTGTGGTTCAGGTCGGTGTGGTTCAGGTCGGTGTGGCTCAATCCGGTGTGGTTCAGTCCGGTGTGGCTCATGCTGGTGTGGTTAAGTCCGGCGTGGTTCTGTCCGGCGTGGTTCAGGCCGGTGTGGTTCAGTCCGGTGTGGTTCAGTCCGGTGTGACTCAGGCTGGTGTGGTTCAGTCCGGTGTGGTTCAGTCCGGTGTGGCTCAGTCCGGTGTGGTTCGGTCCGGTGTGGCTCAGTCCGGTGTGGTTCAGTCCGGTGTAGTTCAGTCCGGTGTGATTTAGTCCGGTGTAGTTCAGTCCGGTGTGATTTAGTCCGGTGCGGTTCTGTCCGATGTGGTTCAGTCTGGTTTGGTTCAGTCTGGTGTGGTTAAGTCCGGCGTGGTTCAGGCCGGTGTGACTCAGGCCGGTGTGGTTCAGTCCGGTGTGATTCAGGCCGGTGTGGTTCAGTCCGGTGTGGCTCAGTCCGGTGTAGTTCAGTCCGGTGTGGTTCAGTCCGGTGTGATTTAGTCCGGTGCGGTTCTGTCCGATGTGGTTCAGTCTGGTTTGGTTTAGTCTGGTGTGGTTCAGGCCGGTGTGGTTCAGTTCGGTGTGGCTCAGTCCGATGTCGTTTAGTCCGGTATGGTTCAGTCCGGTGTGGTTCGGTCCGGTGTGGTTCAGTCCGGTGTGGTTCGGTCCGGTGTGGTTCAGTCCGGTATGGTTCAGTCTGGTGTGGTTTAGTCCGGTGTGGTTTAGTCCGGTGTGGCTCATTCCGGTGTGGTTTAGTCCGGTGTGGTTCAGTCCGGTGTGGTTCAGGCCGGTGTGGCTCATTCCGGTGTGGTTCAGTCCGATGTGGTTTAGTCCGGTGTGGTTCAGTCCGGTGTGGTTAAGTCCGGTGTGGTTCAGTCCGGTGTAGTTCAGTCCGGAGTGGTTCAGTTCGGTGTAGTTCAGTCCGGTATGGTTTAGTCCGGTGTGGTTAAGTCCGTTGTGTTTCAGTCTGGTGTGGTTCAGTCCGGCGTGGTTCAGTCTGGTGTGGTTCAGTCCGGCGTGGTTCAGTTCGGTGTAGTTCAGTTCGGAGTGGTTCAGTCTGGTTTGGTTCAGTCTGGTTTGGTTCAGTCTGGTTCGTCGGTTTGGTCAGTCTAGTTTTTGGTTCAGTCTAGTGTGGCCTCTGTCCGGTGTAGTTCAGTCCGAGTAGTTCAGTCCGGTGTGGTTCAGCCCCGCGTGGTTCAGCCGGTTTGGTTCAGTCCGGTTGGTTTTCAGTCCGGTGTGGCTCAACGTCCGGGGCTCAAGTCCGGTGTGCTCAGTCCGCTGTAAGTTCAGTCCTGTGCACAGTCCGTGTAGTTAGCCGGTGTGACTCCAGGCCCGGTGTGTTCAGTCCGAGTAGTTCAGTCCGGTGTGGTTCAGTCCGGGTGGTGGTTTTCAGTCCGGGTGGTGCAGTCCGGCGTGTTCAGTCCGGTGTGATTCAGTCCGGTGTGCTCCAGCTCCGGGTGTTCAGTCCGGTGTGGCACAGTCCGGTGTAGTTCAGGCCGGTGTGGTTCAGTCCGGCGTGGTTCAGTCCGGTGTGGCTCAGTCCGGTGTGACCCGGTGTGTCGCGGTGAGCGCCGGAGCCGACGCTCGGCGGCCGGCCGTCGGCGTCGACGGCGGCCGGCCGTCGGCGTCGACGGCGGCTGCCGGCGTGCGCAGCACCAATCAATATTACCATAGCGATGCGGAATCAATACGCGGCCGGGCAGGCGCTGTGCCGGCGGCGGCGGCGGTGGCGGTAGCGGTGGCGGCGGCGGCGGCGGTGGCGGCGCGAAGAGTCGGCTGCCGCCGCCCGATCAGTCTGCACGCGTGTGAGTGTCGTCCGTGCTGGGCTGACCGGCCGGCGCCGTCACCGCTGTCTTTGTCACCCTGTCAGCCACAGGTCAGTGGACTGCCACCTGTCTGTCCGTCTGTCTGTCTGTCTGTCCGGCGCCCGCGCGCTGCCGCCATCGTCCAGACACAGACACCGGTGTCTAGCCCGGGGGGCACGATGGTCTCAGTCAGCTGGGAACACACACACAAACGGCCGGCACGTGACTAAGAAACGATGCCTGAGGGGAAGGTTTGGACCCGACAGTCAGACGATTGGTTATGGGAGGGTAAAGGGTTGTCAGCCCACTAGCGGGTCGGTTAGTCGGTACACGGATACGCTGAGTCTCAGTTCGGAACTTACGCGTGTCTGGTGACTTAGTCTGGGGAGGGCATGCTGCACACAAACGCAACTATTTCATCGATGTCAGCTGCACTGATCCCTGGGAAACGGATGCGATATTTATTATCCCCGCTTGGCAATGCCACGTTTCAGCAGTCGTAGGCGAACCCTAGCTGCGTGTTTGTCGCCATCGCCATTGTTTGTCCTAATATGAACTATGGTTTGTCTTAGCGTACTGTCTGCATGCCCTCGTATTGAAGTTGTGCTGGCGCCATGATTGTGCTTGTGTGACTGATATAAACGTCTCTGCCTCTCTAAGCTGCTTGTATTCGCGCTTTGACTGCAAATGCTTCTCTTTCACGCTTATATTGTGTTGTGACTGTTGGATTGTGCCATTTCGTGTATGCTGTATACAATGGTACGCAATCCCATGTTATGGCCGCATGAGTGATGCAACATTTCTGATGTTCAGTCATGTAGCAAAAAAGGGAAAAAAACGCATGCCTTCTAATAGGGTGTTGTGATGTTATCTGTGGTGTTTTTATTTGTGTTTGTTACAAGCTGCCGCAAGACATTACGGCACTGTTTTGATTTCATATCACTTGCATGACTGCACAGAGCACAATGACCATTGATTCTGCAGCGTTCCTGTGCCGCTGCCTGGACTTATTGTGACATTCACATGGGTGCTCTGGCAGCATTGTTCGATCCTGTCCCAATGGCATGCTTTCACATGGGTGGAGTGACTCCAACGCTGTTGTAGCCCGGCTGTAGTACCTGCATGCCTCTGTGTTGGTGTTGTGACATGCTGCTTTACTCTATGTCAATGTTCTGTTCTTACACGCATGTTGAATGATTGAAAAAGAAACACAAAACAAAAATGTTGTAGCATGACTTCATTCGAGTATGTGCCAGCTGCATGCCTGCCTTTCCAAACAGGTGTGACTGCTACCTTTACTAATCTCTGACGTTTTTGTTAACTCGTACGAATGCTCGCAGATTGATGCTAATCGCTTCTATGTTGTTTTGCCGTTGCTGTTAGTGTGAAGAGGGGAATTTGTCGTTTGAAAATTTGCCCGCATTTTTGCTATATGTTCTAATTGGTTGTATCTGTGTGGACAATGAAGGCTGTTAGTTACGCACGATTCATATTATTCGCCATCTCCGTCCTGTGGTGTTCCGCCATAATAATCCCAAAATATGTGTTGTTCCTCCATATCACTATGATGCCATGTTAGTTATTGTGGGATTTTTCGAAACTGGGGCTCATTCTGTACTGCGATGCCTTCAGCTGGCCAGTGCACCACAACACACACGAGTGTTACCGTCTGACCCGTCTGCGTCGCTCACGTTCGCCGCGCGGGCACGTGCTCCTCCGTGACCCGTGTTTACCCTCTGTCTCTGCCGCGGCCCGCACAGCTCACCTGTTTACCCTCAGCACCTGCCGCGGCCCGCACAGCTCAGCTGTTTACCCTCAGCACCTGCCGCGGCCCGCACAGCTCACCTGTTTACCCTCTGTCTCTGCCGCGGCCCGCACAGCTCACGTTTACCCTCTGTCCTTCTCTGCCGCGGCCGCTATACAGCCACCTGTTTACCCTCTGTCTCTTCCGCGGCCAGCACAGCTCACCTGTTTACCTCTGTCCTCTGCCGCGCCGCACAGCTCCTGTTTACCCTCTGTCTTCTGCCGCGCCAGCACAGCTCACCTGTACCCTCTGTCTCTGCCGCGGCCGCCAGCTCACTGTTTACCCTCTGTTCTGCCGCGGCCCGCACAGCTCACTCTGTTTACCTCACACTGCCGCGGCCCGCACAGCTCACCTGTTTAACCCTCTGTCTTCGCGCGCGGCCGCCGCACAGCTCACCTGTTCCTCAGCACCTGCCGCGGCCAGCGACAGCTCACCTGTTAAACCCTCTGCCCGCGGCCCGCCACAGCTCGCTGCTTACCCCTGCCGTGGCCTGCACAGCTTCAGCTGTTAACCTCTGTCTCTGCCGCGGCAGCACAGCTCAATTGCTTACCCTCTTCCTGCCGCGGCCGCACAGCTCAGGTGTTTTACCCTCCTGTCTCTGCCGCGGCCCGCACAGCTCACTGTTACCCTCTGTCTTCTGGCCGGGCCCGCATACACAGCTAGCTGTTTACCCCTGTCTTGCGCGGCCGCACGCTCAGCTGTTTAAACCCTCTCGTCTCGCCGGGCCTGCACAGCTCAGCTGTTTACCCTCTGTCTCTGCGCGGCCTGCACAGCTCAGACTGTTTACCCCTGTCTCTGCCGCGGCCCGCACAGCTCAGCTGTTACCTCTGTCTCTGCCGCGCCCGCACAGCTAGCTGTTTTACCCTCCTTATCTGCGCGGCCCGCCAGCCAGCTGTTTTACCCTCTGTCTCTGCCGCGCCCGCACAGCTCGGCTGTTTACCCTCTGTCTGCCGCCGGCCCGCACAGCTCACCTTTTACCCTCTGTCGCTGCCGCGGTCAGCACAGCTCGCTGTTTTACCTCTGTCTCTGCCGGCGCCCGCACGCTCAGCTGTTTCCCTTCTGGTCTCTGCCGTCGCCCGCCGCTCAAGCTGTTTACCCCTGTCTCTACCGCGGGCCCGCACAGCTCACCTGTTTACCCTCTGTCTCTGCCGCGGCCCGCACAGCTCACCTGTTTACCCTCTGTCTCTGCCGCGGCCTGCACAGCTCAGCTGTTTACCCTCTGTCTCTGCCGCGGCCCGCACAGCTCACCTGTTTACCCTCTGTCTCTACCGCGGCCTGCACAGCTCACCTGTTTACCCTCTGTCTCTACCGCGGCCTGCACAGCTCAGCTGTTTACCCTCTGTCTCTTCCGCGGCCCGCACAGCTCAGCTGCTTACCCTCTGTCTCTGCCGCGGCCTGCACAGCTCAGCTGTTTACCCTCTGTCTCTACCGCGGCCCGCACAGCTCACCTGTTTACCCTCTGCCTCTGTCGCGGCCTGCACAGCTCAGCTGTTTACCCTCTGTCTCTGCCGCGGCCCGCACAGCTCAGCTGTTTACCCTCTGCCGCGCAGCTCACCTGTTTACCCTCTGTCTCTGCCGCGCCCCGCACAGCTCAGCTGTTTCTGCCCGGCATCATCCGCTCCTCCCGCGCTGCACACAGCTGTGACGGCCCTCCTGTGCCGGCCTGTGTGCAGCTACAGCTGGTATCCAGTGTGCAAACTCTGCCGGTGCAGTGTGCACACCGTCGCACCTGCCCCCCCGCCACCTCAGCCTGCAGCCCCGCCCCACCTCTCTACCCGGCACGTGCCGGGGTCGGGTCGGTGTCGGGCTGCGCTCCTGGACTGTACGGGAGCGCTGCGCGCGTGTCACACATTGCGTGCAGGGTTGCGGGCTAGCTCGAGACACAATCAACTCATCCCTTTGTCTCTGGCTGCAGCTCGATTGCGTTACGGGACACGAAGTGGCCCCAGAAGAAGTCCGAGTGCCGTACTCGTAAACGCGTTTCTTCGCCTTTTACGAGAATTACTTTTACGATAATTATGTCTGTGCGATGACTATGCCAGTTTTATATAAGCTGACTTTCTTAATCCCCTACCCATTAAAAGGTAGATTGGAGCTTGCCCAACATCCATGCCTATGTGGCTTGACTCCGCTAAGTACCAGAATGTGTAGTAAGGACAGTGTAATTGATGGCTTTGTGGGTCACGACTCTGGACAGTTGACCCTTGGCTCCCGTTCCCAACGTTTCTGGACGTCCCGTGACCAGCCGCTGGACCTAGGGACTCTGACTCGGACCCAGCTGTGGGCTCTGTCTGACTCTGACTCGGACCCAGCTGTGGGCTCTGTCTGGCTCTGACTCGGACCCACCTGTGGGCTGTCTGACTCTGACTCAGAACTCTGTCGATTGATGGAGCAGCGCACTCGGCTGATGGAGCAGCGCACTCGGCGTCACCAGGCCGCACGTCTCTCCTGTGTTCTGTGCACGTCTCCTGCGTAGTCTCCTTTGTACTATGCACGTCTCCTGTGCAGTCTCCTGTACTCTGTGCAGTCTTCTGTGTAGTCTCCTGTGTAGTGTGCACGTCTCTTGTGTAGTCTCCTGTGTGGTCTCCTGTGCTCTGTGCAGTCTTCTGTGTAGTCTCCTGTGCAGTGTGTACGTCTCCTGTGTAGTCTCCTGTGCTCTGTGCACGTCTCCTGTGCAGTCCGCTTTTTACTATGCACGTATCCTGTGTAGTCTCCTTTGTACTATGTACGTATCCTGTGTAGTCTCCTGTGCTCTGTGCAGTCTTCTGTGTAGTCTCCTGTGCTCTGTGCACGTCTCCTGTGCAGTCCTCCTGTACTATGTGCATCTTCTGTGTTGTTCCCTGTGTACTGTGCAGTCTCGTGCTCTGGTGCACGTTTTCGTGTAAGTCCCTGTGCCTGTGCACGTTCCCTGTGTAGTCTCCTTGCTCTGTGCACGTCTTCTGTGCTCCTGTGCACGTCTCCTGGTGTAGTCTCATGTGTACTCTGCAAGTCTTCTATGTAGTCCTGTGTACTGTCACGTCTCACTGGCAGTCTCCTGGTCAACTTATGTTGCATGCTGGTTTACGAAAGTGGAACACTGGTACGCATGGTTTCTTGTGCTGCTGGCCATCTGACTGCATGAATTTGCAAACTACAAGACTAATTTTTACTTGCACTAACTGTAAGAGGGCAGATTGGCAATATTAGTTGAGTGACAACATTTTGCTGGTTGGGTCTGCTGGGTCCAAACTTGCCTTGCATCGGGTATAAACTGGGTCCATTTTTCAGCTTTTGGGACCGGGTCGGGTCTGGTTTCCAAAAATATCGACTTTTTCCACCTTTAATTTTGACCTTTTACTTGATCGTGACCGATTGTTTGTTCATAAGATAATCACGGGAGGAGGTGTAACGTCTCCCAGTCAATTCGTTCGTCTGAGACCCCAGTCAATGCTGGCATAACCCATGCCCCGCCTGGGGTATTCAGCCGAACACATCCCCCGGGCAGATTCTGCCTCCTTGTTGTCTTCCGAACCAATATTCGCAGCTAGACGCGCAAGATGGTAAACGAAAGCTCTCAATGAAACGTATCGAAAGCATACGCGACATTTTCCAAATAAAGTCACATGCCAGGTCACGGTTAGGTCCAAGGTCAAAATCGAGGTATTTGAGCTCATGAGCCATACTTTCTATTCAAAGCATTATATTCTGACTAGTATCGTGCAAGCTGCTCACAAAGGTATTATACATCTCCCACATAAGCGAAAGTGAGATTGTAAGCAAAGGTCAAGGTCGAGGTCAAGTCACACAAGGTCACTATTTGCAAGAGGCTTACGACCGTCATGCGACGCATGTTTTATGGATTATTCTGCACGTATAATTCGATAGTAGTAGCCATTTTCACAACCTGACACCATAAAATGTCCCATAGACAAAGTTTAGTTCAAAGTCAGATCAAATAAGGTAAATATTCGAAATAGATTAGTTTAAATGAAAAAGGCATGTTTCTAGACCAGTTTTGTCTCAGAAATACAGTGGTAGCATGTATATGTATGTATCTCGTCACTAAAAGCAAAAAAAAAGTAATCTAAAAATGACTTCATGAGCTGTTCACATAATTCAGGAGCCAGAAGTCAGTCAAAATGGATTTTTTTTTTCAAATTTTGGTTGCGGTATCTTCCATACTTTATTCTCCAATATATATTCCGTTTTTACTACGGTTCGGAATATCTTTGAAAATTTTAATTGTGTGGATTAAACGTTTGATTTTTATCTTTGGGGATCAAAAGGTTAGATTAAAAGCAAAATCAGATATCCGTTTAACCTGCGCACCGACGGGGGTCTGAGCCAACTTCGAACCGACGCACAGTGGGGATTTGTGTCATTTAGCCTGACTTAATTGCTAGCATCTATGAATATGCGGTAGTGCATTCACGCTTAACATGTCAGCATCAGGCAAGTCATTGTGACATATTTTGAGGACAAAACAATTTTCAAAACACTTTAGGTCACATATTTAGGACGTCTTTTGAAAAGGTCTTCACCGCTGCATGCTGAACGGGATGTACTTTCATGCTGCTGCTAGCTGCGTCGGGCTCATGTGTACAAGCAGTCTTCAGTTTCGACTTGATATGGCCAATAAGGTTATCAACTCACTGGGGAAGGTCGTATTAGGTCACCGGAGGTCTATATTGTTCTCGTGACTGGCTGACCTGGCCTGAAGTTTTAAACGGCATTAACCGCCATTTGCTCCCGGAAATCGACCAAAACACCATAGTGGCAATCATGTATTACAATACTTGTGAAATTTTGAAGCCTGACCTAAGTTGACCTTATTTTATCTGATGAGACTGATATATGGCATTGACCTGACATTGACCGAAGTATGGCTTGTAACCTCTCATCTCACGTGAAAAGACGGTATGAATCAATTGCTGGCCATTCTCGCCCAATTCGAGTAAAAATTGAACTTAGTTAGTTTAAAGAAGATAAATGAGGAAGCTCACTGACGTCAATGGTCACCGATGAAGGTTAACCATACCTTTGGAGTCGGAGAGACGAGGAATGGCGAATGGCATTTGAATAATTATGATCTGGGTATTGATTCGTTTCGCCCGAGTGCCGTCCGACGCCACTTGATAGGCGATAGCACGTTCTTCTCACACTGCAAGACCGGTGCATTGTGCGCACTCAAAGGTTTGACCCTAAGACTTGTTGGAAGAAGTTTACATGGGCAGGTTGGAAAACTCAGATCAGTTTTATTTAATGCATAATACTCAAAACATAACGCTTCTCCGGTAGCAATAGTGCAAGAGCTCAAGGCCTAAAGCATGGCTCACGAAGCGTGCAGTTGCAGTACGGACATTTGCATTTCATCGCTTGCATTTGCCAGGCAACAACTGGTCCAGAAACATGGCTCTTGTTTTTATAAATTATATAAATTTCTTATTTCACCTGATGTGGACCTGACCTTGACTAAAATTTACATTTTCTTCACGTAAATAGTAGATGTAAATGCTCACACGCTCGCGTTCCCTCATGTAATATGACCAAAAACAATGTGTCTTGCATGATCGGGTGATATTTGGCGCGATAGTGACCATTTCTGGTGACCTGGACTTCGACCTTGGAGCTTTCCCACAATCTCACTTCAGCTTAATCGTGGGATGTGCACTCATATTTTGGGGAGAGGGCATCTTTGGGATCACATCGTGGTCCGCCATCAAAGGGGCTTTGGGAAGGGAGAGGTATGGCCTACAAGACATTCACTTCAAATACGTCGATTTTTGAACATTTTGACCTTGGCGTGACTGACATGTGACCTCGATTTGCAATTTTTTGAGTCGATATTTCATATCTTGACTTATTGGAGCTTTCGAATGCCGGCCCAGACCGTCTACTTGCGACGGCATTGGTTCGGACAGATAACCAGGGGGGATAAGCTTCTCACCCCATCAATGACGTTCGGCTGAGACCCCAGTCAATGGCGGGTTATGAAGTTCTCGAGAAGCAAGAATAAAGCACCAAATCGTAATGGGTCACTGGCACAGAAATATCTGGGGAAGTCGAATGGTACAGAAATTGGTAATATATCATTCGTAAAGAGCATGGTTGTTTGTCTGTTTTTTTCCAAAATACAGTATTTTTGGGGTGATGCCGTGTGAACCATTCTTAATCGAGTAGTGGGTAGTAAAGTTAATATAATTGTTACATATGCACGTTGCTGTTTTCCCAATGAAACTGGCTATCCAACCATGTATTAGTTTTTGACTCAGACATTGCCTGTATCCAGTACTGATGCATCTAAATGCATGTCATTCATAAACATTTTCTCAGCTGGACGCACACAATCACACAATAGTTGACTTCGGGTCAGTTTTCTTGCATGAAAGCCCACATATCAAGTGAAATGAGTCCCATAACATGAAAATACGGTCCAATTGTGCATCGTTTGAGCACGAAAATTTGAATAAAATCAAGAAAAAGTATTCTTGAATTAAGTCAGGCTAAATCGGGAAAAGTCCCGCACTGTGGGACGGGGGGGGGGGGGGGGCGGATAACCGCTCCACCCAGAAGATTCGAAAAACTACGCAACGTAGCGAGAAGCGGAAAACCGCGTGGGTAGGCCGTGACGAGTGACTACGAAATACTGAGACCTATTTTTTTGATCAGGTCAGGTGTTGAGGTCACCAGAGGTCAAAACAGGTCAAATTTTCCCATATTTCGAGTAATTGAGCATTGCTTACCTCTCCAGGATAGCTAGTAACTAACATAGCTAGGAGCGATCGAAAAAAGCACTGCATGCCCTTGACACTCTTCGCCGTATGTCCTCAGTTTGGTAAATAGGGTCATATGTTAAGGGCGCCTTCAGAGGTCAGCGAAGGTCAAATGCTTATTTGAACTGAAAAACGTTTTTTGCCTGATAGCTTTTTTAGGTATCAAAGTTAGGGCAGCCGATTTTGCCACCATCGTGTTTCTCACATCAACGGCGCATCGAATCATATATCGTATTATCTAGCTAGGTCAATACTAAAAAATTGACCTGACTGAGGTCATGTCAAGGTCAAGTCAATTTATGTCAATCGATGGAAGGTCGACAGAGAACAGAATGGTTGAAAACCAACACTCTACTCACGTAGAAGATTAGTTTATTGGGCTACAAAATCTTAGTGGACCTCGGGCTCTTGGGGTTTGGGGACCTTAAGAGTCCACGTGGGAAGAGGAAATACATCATGGGCATTCTTCTGCTTAGCCTAAATAGGTGACAAGGATGAAAACTGACCACGTTTAGCCAGGTTTGGTTCAATTGGTGCACATTTTCAATTTTCCTCCCATAGGCTTATAATGGGAGGTAAAAAAATTGACATGACCTCAGGTCACCGGGATTAAAAATTGGATATACGAACTGTAGATCCCGAGGCTTTATTACGCACTGTGAGTTTCAAAATGTTTGGTTCCCACTGTGGCTTCGGTCAAGGGATGTCAACTTACAAAACGTGACTTGAGGTCGGTCATTTATTGTGATCTGAAATCCGGTGACCTTTGAGGTTAGGAGGTAAATTTTAGAAAGTGTGGGTAATTGTGCCCAAACAGCTGTGCAAAACTTTGGCGGCGCTACGCTGCACCTTTTCCCGATAAGTCCGAAAAACCGTGGGGGGGCGGGGGCGATTCGCCCCCCCCGACAGTAATAGGGTTAATTAAAGTGAATGTGATAACCTTTCTTTTGCCTCTGTTTATTTTACAACTTGCTTCAAAACTAGATTTTCTGCGATTTTTCCAGCATCGTTTTCCCACCAAAAATGGTATGATATGACGTCACCCAAAAACGTTATTTTCTCCCAAAGTAATAGAATCAATTTCCTCGAAATTGTGTGAGAATACTCAGAATTGATGCAGCATAAGCTACCACAAGTTTCACGTCAAGACAAGACATCTATCATACTTTTGTAAGTAATTATTGAGAAAATTCCTGAAAGGTGGTCCCCCTCCCCCCAGTTGGGCGTGTTATAAAATACACACAGCTCTCGGGTCGGGGTGTCTGAACTCTCGAGTGGTGCAGTTGTGTACGCACCACGCGAGCTAGGCGCAGACGCCTGAGGCATTTCGCTATCGCTGGCCTGCACTGAAGATACCAGCGGACACCTGTTTGCTCTGGCGATCTCCCAAGATTACTTTACTAAGATGATTTTTTAAAAAATAAATTTAGTCCGAATGTTTTTGTATGGAATGGTCTTTCCGAGGTCAAGGACCCGCGCTAAGCAGAGCTTGTTGCGCTGGTCCTGACCTCACCACCCGATCGCGCAATTCCTGTTGGCCTGGCAGATTTTAGAGAACCACGTGTACGGGATCGACCGACTCCCGGTGTTCGCCGCGTGTACACACGTACACACGTCACACGCACGTAGGGCGGGTGGCCTCACAGCCTCTGGGCCAGGCGAGGCGGACCTGCGACCGAGGCGGCGAAGGTGAGCCGGCCTCGGTGACCCGATTCTGCTGCCGCGACACGCCGAGCTGCCGCGACCCGCCGCCGCCGCCGCCGCCGCCGCCGCCGCGCCGTCTGTTTCATTTCGCCCGGGCTGGCTCGGTCCCACCTCTGCTGGCGGACTTGGCTCACAGCCTACCTGCCACGACCTGTTGACCGGCTCACAGTCTACCTGCCACGACCTTGTTGACCGGCTCACAGCCTACCTGCCACGACCTGTTGACCGGCTCACAGCCTACCTGCCACCGACCTGCTGACCGACTCACAGTCTACCTGCCACGACCTGTTGACCGGCTCACAGTCCTACCTGCCACGACCTGTTGACCCGGGCTCACAGTCTAAACTGCCACGACCTTCTTGACCGGGCTCACAGCCCTCCTGCACGACCTGTTTTGACCGGCTCACAGTCTACTGCACGACCTGTTGACCGGCCACAGCGGTACCTGCCACGACCTGTTGCCCGGCTTCACAGTCTTCCTGGCCACGACCTGTTGACCGGCTCACAGCCTAACTGCCATGACCTGTTGACCGCTCAAGTCTACCTGCCACGACTGTGAGCCGGCTCACAGTCTACCTGCCAGACCTGTTTGAGCGGCTACGCCTACCTGCCACGACCTTTTGACCGGCTCACAGCCTACCTGCCACGACCTTTTGACCGGCTCACAGTCTACCTACCACGACCTGTTGACCGGCTCACAGTCTACCTGCCATGACCTTTTGACCGACTCACAGCCTACCTGCCACGACCTTTTGACCGACTCACAGCCTACCTGCCACGACCTGTTGACCGGCTCACAGCCTACCTGCCACGACCTTTTGACCGGCTCACAGCCTACCTGCCACGACCTGTTGACCGCTCACAGCTCCTGCCATGACCTGTTCCGCTCACAGTCTACCTACCACGACCTTGTTGACCGCTTCACAGCCTACCTGCCACGACCTGGTTGACCGGGCTCACAGCCTACCTGCACGACTGGGTTGACCGTCTCACAGCATAGCCTGGCCACGACCGGTTGACGGCTCACAGCTACCTGAGACCTGTTGACCGGCTTCACAGTCTACTGCCATGACTGTTTTGACGGCTACGCCTACCTGCATGACCTGTTGACCGGCTACGCCCACCTGCATGACTGTTGACCGGCTCACAGCCTACCTGCCCACGACCTGTGACCGGCTTCACAGTCTACCCTACCACGACCTGTTTGACCGGCTCACAGCCTACTACCAGGACCTTTTGACCGGCTCACAGCCTACCCTGCCACGACCTTTCGACGGCTCACAGCCTACCCTGCCATAGACCTTTTGACCGGCTCAAGCCTACCTGCACACGACTGTTGACGCTCACAGCCTACTGCCACGACCTGTTGACGGCTCACAGTCTATCTGATGACTGTTGACCGGCTCACAGCCTACTACCACGACCTGTTGACCGGTCACACGCCTACTGATCGACCTGTTGACTCGGCTCACAGTCTATCCCTGCATTGACCTGTTGGACGGCTCCAGCCTAGCCTGCCACCACCTGTTGACCGGCTCAACAGCCTACTGCATGACTGTTTGACCGGCTCACGCTTACCTGCCACGAGCTGTTGACGTCGGCTTACAGCCTACCTGCCATGACCTATTGACCGGCTCCAGCCTGCCCTGCCAACGACCTGTTTGACCGGGGTGGCCACGATGTTTCGGCTGTATTGTCTCTGACGAGTCTGTCGGAACCATGTCCAGTTCCACATGAATGGCTGTCAGCCGGGTCGGCCGTGTCTGGTGGAGTAGAGGTCCACTGTGTCCGGACAGTGATTCTGTCTGAGTCCGTGGGTCGCTGTCGGATCTGAGTTGGTTCTGAGTCGGTTCTGAGTCCGTGAGTCGGTGTCGGTTCTGAGTCAGTTCTGAGTTAGAACCTGATCTGGTCGAGCCACGACGTGTGGAGTCGAATCCCTTTGGGCCGAATCGGGTTGGTAGGGTTATGTTATGCCAGTTCAGGTCAGATCAGCTTAGGCCAGGTCGTTTCGAGTTGGGTGGGGTCAGGTCAGGACCACCTGTGACCTTATCGTTGGCGTATCACCAGGGACGCAAACTAGGCTGGGAAGGACCCTGAGAAGAGACGAGATCCTGGACGAGGTCGTGATTCCGTGATCATGTATCGGGGATTGGGGGCCGGAATGGTGAACCTCCTCTCCATTAGGAGCGGGCATGCGGCTAGCGACCGGACGAAGAGGCCCTGGTTCTGACACTGGGGCTGACATTGACAGTGACATTGACGGTTACCGTGGTTGTTTACCATGATGTACCACCTTTAAGAGGAGATACACGTGTCGGTCGTGTTTCCCATGCATAAGCTATGTCGGTGACGGCGTTATTCTGAATCATGCATGAAGAGGGGCCGGCGGGATATTAAGTCACGAGTTTGACAGAGTACTTCACCTTGAGTAGGGGTTAGACTGGGAGATTAATCTTGCAGCGCAGGCTGGAAGCTCTTGGAATCTGAGTTCGCCCGGAACGCTTTCTGTCGAAACTGCAAAAACATTTCTACTGAATTGCCATTATGTATGATTCAAAGAGCTGACACTCCCTGCCTCATTTCAGACGAGCCTGCTCCATTGTCGGGGGAGCGGGAAGAACGCCGTCCTTTACACCAGCAATAGGTAGGTGTCACAGAGGTCTCCCCAGCCAGCGGCGCCCTGCACAGTGCACACTCTGTCTGCCTGGCTACCGGCAGGACATTCCAGTCGTCCCAGTCCAGCGGTCAAATGTGTCTCGAGCTGGGTCGCGAACCCTAGTCGATTCGCCTTGGGCCGGGACTGGCCATGGGGCTGCCCCCATGGCCCGGCACCCCGCTGAGTGTGCTGTCCCCGTGGCCCGGGATCGCTGAGTGTGATGCCCCCGTGGTCCGGGGACCCCGCGAGTGAGCTGTCCCGGACCCCGTGAGTGAGCTGCCCCGTGGTCCGGGGACCCGCTGAGTGTGTTACCCCCAGGGACCCGGTCACCCGCTGAGTGTGCTGTCCCCGTGGCCCGGGACCCCGTGAGTGTGATGCCCCCGTGTCTGGGGACCCGCGAGTTGAGCTGTTCCGGACCCCGTGAGTTGAGCTGCCCCGTGGTCCGGGACCCGCTGAAGTGTGTTACCCCCAGGACCCGGTCACCCGCTGAGTTTGCTGTCCCCGTGGCACGCGACCCCGTGAGTGTCCTGCTCCCCCCATGGCCAGACCGCGAGTGTGTGCCCCCGTGGCCGGCACCCGCTGCAGTGTTGATGCCCCGTGCCCGGGGATTCCCGTGAGTGAGCTGCCCCCCGTGATCGGCACCCCGCTGACATACGGCTCCGTCCCCCAGCAGCGGCCGCGGCACAGCAGCGTAGTTGGCAGTCGCCCGGCTTGGCACCGGCTCTGCAGTTCACTCTCTGTTTATACAGCGGCCGGCGTATTTTGTCATGCTCCGTCGGCAGAAACCCGCCGCCGCTGGTAGTTTTCCCCCGCAGCAGGAAATGGCTAATTGCATCAGGCTGCCACCGCGGCGGCAGTTCAGTGGCAGTTCAGCGGCAGTCAGCGGCAGTTCAGCGGCAGTTCAGCGGCAGTTCAGCGGCAGTCAGCGGCAGTTCAGTGGCAGTTCAGTGGCAGTTCAGTGGTAGTTCAGCGGCAGTTCAGCGACAGTTCAGTGGCAGTTCAGTGGCAGTTCAGGAGCAGTGCAGGAGCAGTTTAAGAGTTTAGTGACAGCTCAGTGGCAGTCCTTCAAGGTCGCGTCGGCGTAGTAGGATTTGTCTCGCGTACTGCGATTCGTAGTACGCGAGACAAATCCTACTACCAGCGAATGCTGGTCACTTTCACCGATTTGGTCGGATCGGTTAATACCCTACGATTGGTGCCGCTCGGTCGACTCACGTCGTGTTGTTTACTGCGGACCAACAAGAGAATGAGCTGTGTTGAATGAGTGGTTAGAGGTAACTAGTTACAATTAGTGAGAAATGGTGACGAATGCCGTGTAAACATTGGGCTAACGAGAACTGAAAAAGCGACGAGTAAAAGCACAGATTTCATGAGGGAGACCTGAGGCATAAGGGTGATAAATAGGGGGTGGTTGCTCAACACCCCCTCCCCCATACACACACGGGACCCGGCACTCGGTCCGCTGGGGAGTGCGTGGGCCGTGGGGTAATACCGACCTGGCGTACTGCGGTCACGTGCTGTCCCCGGTCCCGCGTCCGTCCCCTGTCGTGACATGACATGTGCTGGGAATCCCGGAGACGGATCACGGATCCTATAGCAGCTGTGGATCCCGGAGACGGATCACGGATCCTATAGCAGCTGTGGATCCCGGAGACGGATCACGGATCCTATGGCAGCTGGGGATCCCAGATATGGGTCACGGATCCTATATCAGCTGGGGAATCCCGGAGACGGATCACGGATCCTATGGCAGCTGGGGATCCCGGAATATGGGTCACGGATCCTATAGCAGCTGGGAATCCCGGCGATAGATCACGGATCCTATAGCAGCTTGGTAATCCCGGAGACGGATCCTATAGCAGCTGGGGATCCCGGAGACGGATCACGGATCCTATGAGACGTGACGACAAGGTTCGACAGGGGAGTATCCCGTATCCAGGTCATACGTATCGGATCCTTCAATTCATTTTTGAGATCTACGCATTTGTCTGGGCCGTGACCGCTGTCTCAGTTTCTGCACCACCTTCGGTTAGAAAGTCATCACGATACAACACGTCCACCTGTGGCGCTTATGGCGAGGCCAAACACACTCTCACGCAAAAACCATCTGTCCCACACGTCTGTCGGCAACGGAAGAAGTGGAAAAACATCCTCCAAGGTTTCGGTAGTTTGACGTTTCAGCAAACGTCCTCGAACATGCGATCCTAGGAAATATTTACCAACTATTGTTTATTGTTTGCAACTTTGTATTGATTTTTTAGGTCGGAGATGAGCGGTACAGCTGATACACCATATTCATCGCGCGTTTCATGTTCTCCGGCAGATTTAGAGTCGAAAACTACTGACCTACCTATCTGACCTA
>VOPJ01004227.1:0-28253 GCA_014673585.1 Semibalanus balanoides | reverse complement strand
CAGTTATATGCTTTTACGGTCTTACTTAACAATCGTTTCTGTTTGTGCAAGTTTGTTCACAAGGTGTGCAATATTCTTGTACAAGACATGCAAGACTCCTGTGCAAGACATCCAAGACTCCTGTACACTACAAGACATGCAAGATTAGTATACAGTATATGTAAGATTCTTGTAGATTCTTGTAAGATTCTTCTTCTCTTCTCAAGAGATTCTTGTACAATAATAGTAAAGGATCTTGTAAGAAAGTGTGACAATTCCTCACATAAAGATATTGTGCATTTGTTCAGAACAATCTTACAGAATGTTAACGTTCATATTGACATATATATAAACAGCCAACTCCTCATATTAATTTATTGATGACCAAGACGCGTTTCGTAGAGTTACTTCATCAGTTCTACGAAACGCGTCTTGGTCATCAATAAATTAATATGAGGAGTTGACTGTTTAATCTTACAGAAGTTTTCACCTGGGCAACGCTCACATTAAAATCATATGTACCTACCATTCATTTTAATACCAGTCAAGATATTGACAAAAAACAAAAGTTTTCCTTTTAAATTGCTGACACTGAAACAATATGAGAAACGTCTTTGCTTAGCAATCACGTAAATGGCTTAAAAACAACCTATATATAATACAATACAAATGCCGATTGATAACTGGAAATGGCTTTCAAAATTAATTAGTATCCAAGTTTAAATAATCGCCACAGATAAAATAAACTAACAAGCTTGAAGACCTCAACACCAGTAATTCATTTATTTTCTGGATACAATCATAGACATTAAGGAACTCGGGCTCCCTATCCCATAAGTCAAAGTCAAAGTTCAGACGTGCCCACCGCAGGGTGAAAGCCACTTCATTAACCGCAGACTGCTAACCACCCGGCCCGAATCACTAACCGCAGAGCCCGAACGTGGTGCCGATGATGAGTACGATGACGGGCACGATGTTGCTCCGGCTGCGCAGCTTCTCAGGAGACAGCCGAATATAGCAGATTGGGGGCAGCACGAAAGCCAGCGGCGTGGCGAACAGTGTACCCTGCGGGGGAGAGGCCGTCAGACAGTGTATCCTGCGGGGGAGAGGCCGTCAGACAGTGTATCCTGCGGGGGAGAGGCCGTCAGACAGTGTACCCTCGGGGAGAGGCCGTCAGACAGTGAACCCTTTGCGGGGGAAGGCCGTCAGACCAGGTCTGTACCTCGGGGCGAGAGGCCGTCAGACAGTGTACCCTGCGGAAGCGGAGAGGCCGTCAGACAGTGAAACCCTGCGGGAAGAGGCCGTCAGAGGTTAGTGAACCCTGCGGGAAGAGGCCGTCAGACAGTGACCCTGCGGAAGAGGCCGTCAGACAGTTGAACCCTGGGGGAGAGGCCGTCAGAACAGTGAAATCCTGCGGAAAGAGGGCCCTCAGACAGTTGACCCTGAAGGAGAGGCCGTCAGACAGTGAACCCTGCGGGAAGAGGCCGTCAGACAGTGAACCCTGCGGGAAGAGGCTGTCAGTCAGTGAACCCTGCGGGAAGAGGCCGTCAGACAGTGAACCCTGCGGGAAGAGGCTGTCAGTCAGTGAACCCTGCGGGAAGAGGGTCAGACAGTGAACCCTGCGGGAAGAGGCCGTCAGACAGTGAACCCTGCGGGAAGAGGCCGTCAGACAGTGAAGACAGTGAACCCTGCGGGAAGAGGCTGTCAGTCAGTAAACCCTGCGGGAACAGGCCGTCAGACAGTGTGATAAGCAATGCGTAAGTGCAAATAACAGTGCATATATTCAGAATGAGGGTGTTAACAGACCAAATGAAGGTGCTGGAAGTGATCTTGACATGTGTTGACTCAGTTCCTTTCCCCATTATGATAGTGGGCTATCGTTTGTATAGTTTCTGCTGTCCCCCCAAAAAAATAATGATCCATTGTGCTATGAATGATTCAATCACATTTTTTATTTGTATGAATGATTCAATCAATGATTCATCAAATCAATCAGGAAGAGGTGAATCGATTCATGAATGATTCAAGAGAAATAAGAATGATTCAATAAAAAATGATTCAATCAGAATCATTCACAAGTCTGACTCAGAGCGCATTATACCACCCTTGGAAGCCATCATGCCGCCCTCCTCGGAAGACATATTGCCGCCCTCCTCGGAAGACATATTGCCGCCCTCGGAATGCTTTTTGCTGAACTCAGAATGCATTATGCCGCCCTCGGAAGGCATTTGGCCGCCATCCGAAGACGTCTTGCCGCCCTCGGAAGGAATTCTACCGTCCTCCGAGCGTATTATGCCGACCTTAGAGGGCACCATGTCGCCCTCGGAAGACACCTTGCCGCCCTCGAAAGACATCTTGCAGCCATCGTAACTGTTACCAATGGGACGCCACATTTGGGAAAGGGGCGCACATGAGCTTGGACCAGTGGCGTGCACAGAAATTCACAAAGGACCAGGCCATTGACTTGAGGGGCGCCACCAATATTGACGAAAAATTGCAGGGGGCCTCTCCTTCCGCACGTGCTCGTGATGCCTTTAGCATTTTGTGGGGCGCCATCACTAACCGGAGAGGCGTCGTGATTGGCCAGAGGGGCGCCGTCACTAGCCGGAGAGAGAGGAGAGAGGAGCAGTCACTAGTCGAGGGGCGCCGGCACTCGCCGGAGGGACGCCGTCGCCAGCCGGAGGGGCGCTGTCGCGGGCCGGAGAGGCGCAGTCTATGGCAGGGGGCGCCCTCGCTGGCTGGGGCGCCATTACTGGCCGGGGAGCGTTGTCACTGACCTGAGTGGCGGTGTCACTGGCCGGAGGGGTGCCGTCACTGATAGGAGGGGCGCAAGTTTTGCATGGGCGCCTCGGGTCCGAAAAACCAGGTCATCTCTTTAATGACCGTATACTCGGTACGCCACTGGCTTGGGCCCTCACTGGCATGAGGGTGCATACGTACACGTAGCGCATACGTACGTAGTGTTGTATATACTGGCGGGACATTTTTAGTTTGTTTTTCTTAGTTTCATTTTGTGTGTTTGTTTTTTCTTCAAGGAGGCGCTTCCGGCGTCCTCTCAAAACCCAGAACAAACCCACTTTTTGAGAGCTGCCTTCGGCGCCCGCTCAGAAGCGTGTGTGTGTGGGGGGTCCAGGGCACCCGTACCCCCAGTAGCGACGCCCAGAGTGCTTTACGCGTGTTCGCCTGTTTCGTGTGTGCGTGTGTACGCGTGTGCGTGATGGCCTGTGCGAGTATGTGATGGCCTTAGTACGTTGTGTCGGGCCGCCCAGTCGAAGCGCCGCCCAGTCTGCATGATACAGACTTGCTGCTCTGTTCGGCGTCTTTGGCGTGCCTGGGAAAACAGTGATTGCAGCGCCGTGACTAAAGCTGTGACTTGCCAGCTCATTTCGCGGTACTGACTAGGCTGTGACCAGAGATTTAGGATTTTCTGCACCTCTAGTGCACACAGGTCAGCGTCGCCTGCCAGGAGCGGGGCCGAGGGACAGGCCTAACACGTCATCGCTGAGAGGCAAGCGCGGGAGGCTGATGCGAGGGCCACAAGCTGCTGATGGTGGTGACTGTTGATTGAATGAGCTGTTGATCACAGTGACTGATGACGGAGCTGTACATCTCAGCAGGTGGCGCCGACTCACGTTGATGGCCAGCACGACGCCGAGACACTCGACCAGCAGGGAGATGATGCCCACAGAGAAGCAGATGATGACCGTTAGCAGCACGTGCCGCGACCACGGGTGAGGATCGTTCCTGCGGCCAGGGGACAGACGCCGGTCAGAGGCGGCGGCACGACTAGGTGGCGCGTCCACCAACACCCAGCAGTCATGGCAAGCCGGCTGTCACCACAGATCATATATCACCCGCGGGCCACGACCGGTCCTTTTTCGGTAGGTGAAACGGTATAGCAGCCTATGGTCATCACGCTGTGGCCCAAACGGCATTGCAATGCATTAACTGGCAGGAACGAATTTATCGCAATTAACTTTTCGTATCCTGCAACAATTTATCATTGTTAAGTTTGGTTAGTGTCAAACGAAAGTTTAGGGCACTTTCCATTCAATCGTATTGTTAAACATAATGCCAGCTCTGACAGAGGCTTACTAACGCCAGCTCGCTCTGTAGTGCCGCCCCCGACTCCACCCACCACTCACAACTGACCGGTCGCAGGTCAGACAGCGCCCGTTCAAGGTCAGCCAGGGCGGAGCTAAGCTCTCACGTCAGAGCATAGTTCCACTGTTTCACGATAGCCTCTACCCATCGATGGAATTCCCTGTACGAGTTTTAACACGCACACTGGAGAGGGGAATGCCACTAACGCACTCTGCAAGGAAGGGGCCACTTTTGTGCCCACCTCTGAGATCTCCGACCGTATGAAAGCTAGAACGATCAAACTTACAGGGTAGATAGGTACTAGGTAGTAGGGTGGCCCCTTTTGCAACTTTTGTTTCAAAGTGTTGCTCCAAGACACTTTTCTGATGCGTTTGGACGCGCTGATTCGAATATCTGTCCAAATCTTCAAATTCGAATAAAATTTTGCCGTCGCCGGGCCGTCGAAAATTCGCGACTAGTCAATTTTGGCGGTTCTGGTCACGCTGTGCCAAAAACCAACCTATTGAAGTGTTCAATCGTTCACAGGCAAGCTTAAATATGATTTATTGGCATCATTTTGGCGCGGAAAACCATGATCTATCTCAATTATTCGTGCACAGCGTCCCTTTCGTAACTGCGCATTTCCTTTTGCCGCTCGGACTGACGCAAGTCGCTAGGTGTGAAGTGTTGTTACGGGGCAACACCACAGGCGGGTTATTGTTAATGGTGACCCATCGGCCTTGTGGGTTTTCAGTTGGCAAATATACTGGAGGGAAAAGGTAACAGGCTCAAATTACGAATTGACAATGACCTCATTTCACCCAAAAGCCGTGTAATAACGTCGTAATTCAGGGTTCACTTCTCGAAACTTTTGAAACCCTTTTGACTATTTCCGTTGGAATGTTGCATTACCCAGATAACGGAATGCAGCGAAAAGGAATAACAAAATATTACTATTATGTATATTGAAGGCTGTCGGTTTCCTGCCACTAAAACATGCAAACATACATATTGCCATGTCCTCGTACAATACATCGCACGGCAGATGTGTAGCCAGCGAAACACAATGTGTGTCAGTGGCGCACCATTGCGACATCTCGCATCCTATCTGAAGAGGCGAAAATATACGCCCCCCCCCACCCCCCCCCCTGGACTTGCCAGGAAGATCCTACATTCCCATCGTTGCTCTATTGTGTCTCATTTACGTAAACACGCTGAACGTGGAGTTGGTGATCTGCCCAGGGCAGCGGGATCTAAATGCTATATTATTCAAACTAAGGTCGTCCTGGCGGACATTGCCACTGACTGCTGCAGCGGCTGCCTCCGTCGTCAGTCTCACGGCACGCCCTCAGCTGACTGCGTGTTGCGGGTATGCCGATGGACAAGCGGGGTCGCAAACACACCTCCAGCTGGCTGTCGTCCAGCAGACTGGACAGTAGGGCGGCCCCAATGTCTGCGCTGCCGCGGCTCCCAGGACGTCAGTTCAGTCGGTGAAGCTGCGGGCACCAAAGTGTCACCTGACTTGTGGAACCGGGATGGAACAGGCTGCTGGCTGCGGCGCTCGCCAGTCTCCTGATTCAGGCGCACCACTCGGCCCAGATGGACTGTTCATGGACGCTTAGGATGGCCAGGAGAACGTTCTCTGGGTGGGCCATGCGATAATTCCTGGCCAGGCTCTTCTGCGCCACCTGCAGGTCACTGCCACTGAGATACTGACGCTGTCGCCCTATCTGCTCGGTCAAGTGACGGGGCGCGTCAACCAGATCCCACCAGCACCGGATGCTGAGTTGCTTGACCACAGATGACACGTAGACACAAGAGGCGTACTCACCAGCTACAAGCGACCGGCGGAGCGGGAGGCGTCACGGACAGGTAGTATCGGATCAGGGCAGCTCTGCGCCATTATCCACCTGTCCTGGTGCATCTTACCGCGATTCTGTGTGACGGACGACGCCCGGCGTCGTTCGTCAAGTATAATCAACAAAGTCAATCAACAAGAAGCACGGTAAGATTGCTCAGGCCTTGGCACTGCGGCTGATAACGTATAATACTGTCCGTGACGAAGCCCTCTTGCGTGCTTGTAACGCTGGTGGACGTACGCGCTGTGTGTCTACGTGCCATCTGTGGTCTCAGCATCCGGCTAGTGGGATCTGGTCGACGCCGCCCCGTCACTTGGCCGAGCAGATAGGGCGGTCAGCGTCAGTACTCTCAGTGGCAGTGACCTGCAGGTGGTGCAGAAGGGCAGAATTATTCTACATTGGTCACCCAGAGAACGTCAGTCTCTGGCCCATCCTAAGCGAACATGAAACAGTCCAGTCAGGGCGAATTGGTGGGTGCCCTGATCATGAGACTGCGCGAGCGCGCAGCCAGCAGCTGTCCAACCGGTCACAAGTCAGGTTGTCAACTTTGGTCCGGCACTTCACCTAGCTGACTGACGTCTGGGTAGGCCACGGCAGCCGCAGACATTGGGCCGCCCTACTGTCGCTGCTGCGATGACAGCCAGCTGGAGGTGGTTTGGGCGACCCGCTTGTCATCGGCATACCAGCAACACGCAGTCGCTGAGCGTGCCGTGAGACTACGACGAGGCAGCCGCCTGCAGCAGGTCAGTGCACCGTCCGCCAGGACGACCTCAGTTTTGAATAAAGATAGCATTTAATCCCGCTGCCCTGGGCAATATCACCAATCCACGTTCAAGCGTGTTACGTAAATGAGACACATAGAGCATAAGATGGGATGTAGGATGCTTCTGGCAGTCACGTGATAATTTTGCCTCTCAGAGTACTAGGCATTGCGAAGATGTCACAATGGGTGCGCCACTGACACCAAATTCTGTTCGCTGGCTGCCACTGCAGTTACGATTTTGTTACGAGGACATGGGCAATATATATGGTTGTATATGTTTAAAGGCAGGAAACAGACAGCTTTCATGGATATTTAATTGCATTATTTGGTTATTATTTTTGCCTGCAGTTGTACTGGTATCGCAACATCAACGAAAATAGGTAAAAAGGCTTCAAAGTTTCGAGAAGTGAACCCTGAATTAGGACGTTATTACACGGCTTTTGGGTGCATGAGGTCATTGCCAATTCATAATTTGAGCCTGTTACCTTTCACCTCCAGTATATTTGCCAACTGAAAACACACAAGGCCTATGGGTCACCATGAAAGCAATAAAGCCGCCTGGTGGTATGGCCCGTAACTAACACTTCACACCTAGCGACTTGGCGTCAGTCCGAGCTTGGCCCAAAATTGGAAATGCGCAGATACGAGGGACGCTGTGCACGAACTAATTGAGATATGTATCCTGGTTTTCTCATGCCAAATGATGCCAATAAATCATATTTTAACTGCATGTTGACGATTTGAAGCACCTCCAATTAGGGTGTCTTTGCACACGTGACCAAAACGGCCAAATTGACTATGTCGCGAAATTTCGACGGCCGCGGCGACGGCAAATTTTATTCGATTTTGAATTTGGATGAGATATTCGAAATCAGGCGCGTCAAAAACGCATCAGAAAAGTGTCTTGGAGCAACACTTTGAAACAAAAGTTGCAAAAGGGGCCACCCTACTAGGTAGGTGCTATAATTATCTAAATTTTCTCAAATCCAACGGGCACGTCAACAGGCTTGTCGTCTTCTCATCATACATGTAGACATTTCTCTGTGGTCACCAGTTCATGCACTTGAGGGTTGCATTCGAGTCACTTGTCCGATACTGGATCAGAATATAGCCATCCACATCGCAATGCCTTTGGCTCCCATTCCCACTGTACACAGAACACTCTGACTCATCCGACATTGAAGCACAGTCAGCAGCCAACTGCACATTGCCTTCACGTCCTCACGACACCAAACCAATGACGCTGCATGCCATCACCATAAGCGGCAGACAGACGCAGTGAGCCATGCCGCCTGCCCTGCTGGTCGAGAGGAGCGCCCTCATTTCTCCGGGCCCAGTCAGCCGAGCCAGCTGTTCAATGGTGCGTGGGTAGCGGCAAGCCATTAGCGTTCGCCAGTACATATGTTACATCCTCTCTCAGGCACGTTCACACGGCACTGCCATGTTTATCACAATCCTACTACCTCTGCCTTCGCTCGTGTCCCGAGAATACAAATCCATTGGTGGAGTAAAATTATCAATGATATTCTGGTATTGCACACCATTTTGCAGAAAATACGTTACTGCACATCAAACTGCTTTATTTACTTTATTATGCATACACATATAGTATAAGCATCGGAAACATAAATCAAAACAAAACGGCCAAAATATGATGGGCCATCTTTAGATACCCTCTTTGGAATTGCCTGAGGACGCCATTGGGTTATTTTCCCCAAACTTTACAAAGAATCATATATTAGAGCATACATTCAATGGCGAAATCCAATTAGATGAAAACATTGCGGTAAAACAACGTCCCAGGGCAAATAAGCTAAAAATGCATGTGTTCCCCCATTTTCGCTACCTGTGTCCGACCATCATACAATTTTGCATCTTCATTAATATAGGAACGTAATTCATTGTCCAAGAAGCCGAATGCCGCTTCCCGGAGAGAATCGGTCAAGCGGCTTCCGAGATATGAAGGGGCCGAATAGGCAAGCCCCCTGACAGATTCGTATTAGCTTCAACCCGACTGTAATAGAACTAAAGGTTACCGATTTGTTTTTCTCTCGTCACATTCATGTGTAGTTAACGTGACTAAATTTGCTATATCTTGATTTTCCTGGCAAAATTGCTTCATTTTTGCACAGATTACGTAAAATTGATGCATGAGAACGAACCCGAAGTTTCACGTCAATACCTCTATTGTTTTTAAGCTGTTGTGAAAGTTCGTCAGGGGGCAAAAAGTCTTCCCCCTTACCAGCAATTGCAGGTTAAGGATCACTCAATATATTATGTAGGCTAGATAGGTTATGCGCGCCGCGGCGCAGGCGCGCCAAGAATCACTCCAGAGAGTCAGTATAGGTTATGCACAAGAATCCCTCAAGAAGGTCCGTAGTTTCGGTTAGGCTGCTATCCTGAAAACTAGAATAGATTTCGCCACAAAGCGGTTCGTTCGCATAAGCCCGCGCTTAACCGGGGGAAAATCTTGTCCCTTACGAATTTTCGCAATAGCTAAAAAACGAATCAACGCAAAACTTAAAGTACATTCTCATAAATTTGTTGTTCGTCTTCCGTGCAAAAATGAAGCAATTTCGTCCCCACAAAATTGAGATAAAACAAAATTAGGAACGTCACTATACACGAGTTTGACGCATACACAAGCTAAACTTTCACAAGCCGTACAAAAGCATTTTTGGTGACAACTGTGATAGAAAACGTCAAAGTTGTCTCCAAAAAGGCCTTATAATAATAATAGATAACAAATAGTAAGGGCTACAAAATGGCTATCTCTCATTTTTGAAAATATTGTTGTGTTGAACATAAAATTTAAAAAAATGTTGTTGAACAAAACAATGTTTTAACAAATAAACAAAGCAAACACCAAACCAAACCAAACAAAAATATGAATGAAAAATGTCCTTAAAAAGTCTGCAACTATTAAAACAACAACGAAATGGATCTTGGAGAAACATATGTGGACAATACTCAAACTAGATTTCAAAGTAATATCTTTAGTTTGGACTGACTTATGGCTCCCAAATATGAGTAGCTACTGACGTCATTTTATGAAATTGATATATTTTGCTTCTAGTGACCAGTTACATACAAATAAATGCCAACAGTCTAAGGTGGGACGAAACGGGGGTGCTTTTTAAATTAGCTTCTACCACCCCCGATGACCTGCCGAAGCTTACTCTTTTACAAGATAATATAGTAAAAAATATACCAAATAGTTAACCCTATTCCCTGCGGGGGGCAGATTCTGCCCCCCGGTAGTTTTTCACCCGCCGCTTCTGAACCGTTAGTCTATCGTCTTAAAACTTTCGGAATTTTTCTAAATATGAATGACGCGTGTTCTGTGAAAATTTTGAAAAAAATCGGCCCAGCAGAGGCGGCTCCAGGGTATGTTGTTGGAAGGTCGTTTTGCAACAATGCGTTGGTGTGCGGCGCACACTTTCCTTCGTAGTTTGCGTTAAACTACAAGCGTCAGAAACTAAGTCATGCTTTTGCACATCATACATAATTGGATCATATACATATTTTTGGGCAGAGGCGCACTTAGGTACATAATAATGGGAGGCGATATTCTCCGTCATTTAGGCCAACTTCAAATAAGCAAATGATTAAAAGGCGTTCCGCACATCCGGTGCCCCCACGTGGTTTCCTGATTCCCCTATGCACCTAATTTGTACATTAACAACAAATTACAATCAACAAAGTCCACATGTGACGTTCCCACGTTCCCAAACACTAAGGAAAAACACATATTTTGCATCAAAAATTATCCCCCATTTTTTATCCCTGAGTCTGCTATCGATTGTCGTTTTTTGTACTTGTCCCTTTCACACATTGAAGAACATGACATTGGAAGCTCAAAAACGTTTTTTGCATGTAAATTGGTCGAATCACATGGCCACAATGATCTTTCGAAAAACACCCTAAATTTGCGTATTTTTTGCCCTCTGGCCCCCCATTTTAGTGCAATAAACCCACATCTGGATCCAAAAAGAAAGATTTCGTCACGACGAATCGAATGGTGTTTGTTCCATCGAAATCGGTCGAGCGGTTCTCGAGATCTCTGGGGGGGGGCGGAATCTGCCCCCCGCAGGTTAACGTAATTCTGGCCGCCCGCAGGGAATAGGGTTAAGTGGTTGCGCGCTCGCAATCTTTAAACGACTGTTCAACTCCCGGCATTCCAGTCTCCAACGGCCACGCCCTTTTGTACACAGCCGCTAACACCACGCGGCGGGCAGCAAACCAGCGAGAAATAACAACACTGAGTTGCAGTATTTCAACATATGAGAAACCATTTGATACGGATATGGGGCAGCTCTTGGGGCGAACATTTTACCCGTGCAATTTATAAATCGACACCTGAAGCCGTTCACCGGTTACTGCACCAATAACAGTTACATACGTCTCAGAATTTGGAGGGCGCTGGATGGCGAAGGCTGATTTACGTCTTAGCTGCTGATTTTCAGAGCATCGGCCCCGGAGAAACGCCACCATTCCTGAAGAAACCAAATGAGTGTGTTTTCTCAATCACTTCGGTTCATGGTTTCCGTGACAATATACCCTTCTACTCCTTCCATGTGTATACGCTCTGCCATCGTAATACAGTTCCTTGAGCTGATTTGGTTTGTTCCGGAGTGCACTTCTCTCTGCCTCTAGGTTCCTCACTTTTGTCTCTGCCGACGCATTTTTGTTGTTGTCCAGAAAGCCGTGCTGTTCTCCTTTCATGACAATGTTGCAGTCGATCAGAGATGCATTAAACACTGCTGCTCCCGCGCGGTTGAAAATAATGTACCGCCTTAGACGTGGGGAAACTAGAGGCACCGAGAAGTGCACACTGCACTCAGAAGCAAGCGAAACCGGCTCAAGGGACTGTATTATGATAGCAGAACGTATCAAACATGGAACGAGTGGAAGGGTGCATTGTCACTGAAACCATGAACCATGAAGTGATTGATAAAACACACTCATTTGGTTTCTGTAGGAATGTCCGACCTTGTACTCTGGTGTTGTATGTCGTCGCGTGTTATACAAAGGGAAACTTAATTATTTATCCACAGATATCCATCTATGGTCCAAACCAAAGTTATATTTCTAGTTTTGGGCTCAAGATGCCCATTATCAAGTATTTTTCTGCCAACTAAAATAATATGATAAGGTGAACTTAATGTCTATCAAACAGTATGTCTTTAATGCCAATATAATTTACCTTTATGTCTATCAAACGGTACCTAGGTAACCGCGTTAGTTCGGATGCCTACCAGAAGGCTCCTTCAGCACCGAGACACCTCCTCAGTTCCCCTCCGGGGACCCAAACGGGCCAGCCCAAAAGGACTCTTTGAGGACTCAGGAGGGATCCTAGGATCCCTAGGATCCCCCTTGTCTACGCCCCTGCGTCACGCATTCACAATTGTATTTCCATTACACGTTGAATATTTGACAGTTTTAAACGATCTTCAAAAGAGAGAACACTTATGAAAACATACAGCATTACAGTATACAAATACTATGGCTCGTCAATGCCGCTTACCTGTTTAGGTCGTTGATGAAGAACGTGTTTTCGAGCACCTCTCTGGTGACGAAGCACTCGATGGGATAAGTGAAGAGAATGGTGACAATGTAGAGTAACCGCATCACGTTCATCAGATCGTCATACCAGCAGTAGTTCTCCAATAGATTCCCTGGGGGCAGCAACAATTATGCTCACTTATTCTATGCGTTTATAAAAGCAAGGACGCAGGAACCGGGGGCAGGGGGTAGCCGAACCCAACATTTTCATATATAAACATTGCGCCTATGGTGTTGCATGCAAAGAATCGACTTCAGAATGCCTCCACTCTCTCACTTTCGGAAGGTTCCGTCGCCCCTGTATAAAAGTAATATCATAGTATATTGGGATATATGTGGGGATACTCCATTGACAAAAAAAAAAAAAATGCTGAGGTGTTCAATTTTGTGTTGTTGCGATTTTTTGGCGATAATATGGTAATAGTGAAACAGAACCTGGAATATATTTCGTTTTTTGTTTTGCTCAGAGGCCTTTCCGACTTGATCAGGGGCAAGTCAATGATCACTACTTGTGTTATGAAAATTTATTTATTTAGACATGCCGGCACATGCCCTCTCTCGTACATTGTTCACGATGTGTCCACCGGTGTCGATTTGTATACTTTTTGGGGGCGGGCCCCCCTGGATGTGTCACACAGTCATAGGCGTAGGAGCCAGGGGGCAAGGGGGCAGCTGCCCTCCAACATTTTCGTATTTTAACATTACGCCGATGGACGGTGCATGGAAAGAATCGACTTCAAAATGCCTTTTGCCACCCCCCCCCCCAACTTCAAATGAGTTCCTACGCCCCTGCACACAGTTCTACTGGTTATTAAGTGCCTGTCGAGATGTTACATGAGGTGATCGGGTAGAGGCCAGGGGTCAGGGGGTGATATAAGCATCAGGATGGTGCAGTGCGGCGCGGCAGCCATCGGGGCGCCGCCCACAGCATTAGGGAGGGGAAGGATAAAAGTGGCAGTACAAAATGATGTGCAACAGTATAAGTACATATAAGCAACCATTAGAAACACAATGAAGATGCAAGTGATGTTTCGTTTCGTTTGTACTTCGTTGGGTAATCGTTTCTGAATTAGCAAAATACGTAATTGCTGTTTGATTTTCGGCATTGCTCTTCATAAGCACTCACATAAGCAGGAATCTGGAAATACTGTCTAACTATTCGGACTTAGCGGTCATCACCACACGAAACGGGTTTCATTTTCACTAATCTACTCGTCACCATCACCCACACCCGAAGGCTGCATTATGCCACGGGATGCCTTAAGAAATCCGTGAATGTATTGCGATACTCAAATGAGGCTCCGACCAGGCCGCAGAGCACACCTCTCTGTCTTCCCTTCCTCTGGTCCCCACCGTGGCTCCGGTGGGGCTCAAATTTGAGGCTCCGACCAGGCCTGCAGAGCACACCTCTCTGTCTGTCTTCCCTTCCTCTGGTCCCCACCGTGGCCCTCATTCTGTCCGATCCCCGTTCGTCGCTGCCAAGATATTGAAAGCCTAACGTGATTACGGCGTCCATCCATATACGGCCACTTGCCAGCCGGAGTCAGAGTCGTTAGCGTCCCCACGTGTATAACATAGACCATCAGCATTACTGTGAGCTCCGGTCGGGGACCATCAGCATTACTGTGAGCTCCGGCCGCGGACCGTCAGCGTTACCCATGAGCTCCGGCTGCGCCATAAGAAGATCAGATATATAGAGACCCTGCATTAAATCTGCGGCATTTCAGTGGTCTTTTTTAAGCAATATTTATCCTACAGATCCTTAAAGTTAGCGTGCGCCGAATGCCAATAACATCTTTATCTGAGAATAATACTTTATTATTTTTGTTTACATATAAATATTGCCTACAAAAAACTGTCCTTCAACATAAAAGGCAGTGGTAGTTAAGCACGGACCATCGAGAGTGTTCCAAATAATGGTGGCTAAAGACGGCTGAAATTCACGAAATCATGCTTCAGCATAGGCAGGGCCTCTCTACTCATATGTATATGATCTCTAGCGGCCTGCGGGACCCTAAGCGTTACCGTAGCTCTCGGCTGCGGACCGTCAGCGTTCCGTGATTTCCAGTCGGAGACCGTCAGCGTTACGTGAGCTCCGGTCGGGACCGTCAGCGTTACCGTGAGCTCCGGTCGGGACGTCAGCGTTACCGTGAGCTCCAGCCGCGGATCGTCAGCGTTACTGTGAGCTCCGGTCGGCCGTCAGCCGTTACCGTGAGCTCCGGTCGGGGACGTCCAGCGGTTACGTGAGCTCCAGCCGCGAACCGTCACGTTACTGTGAGCTCCCGGTCCGGGGACCGGTCCAAGCGTTACACGTGGCTCCGGCTCGGGGAACCGTCAGCGTTACGTGAGCTCCGGTCGGGGACCCGTCACGTTAACCTATGAGTCGCGGCCGCGGGCCGTCAGCGTTACGTGAGCTCCGGTCGGGGACCGTCAGCGTTACCATGAGGCTCCGGTCGTGAACCGTTAGCGTTACCGTAGCTCCGGCGCGGGCCGTCAGCCGTTACCGTGAGCTCCGGTCGGGGACCGTCCAGTACCAATGAGCTCCGGCCGGCGGGCCGTCAAGCCGTAACCGTGAGCTCCGGTCGGGGACCGTCAGCGTTACCGTGAGCTCCGGTGGGGACGTCAGCGTTTACCGTGAGCTCGGTGAGCTCCGGTCGGGGACCGTCAGCGTTACCGTGAGCTCCGGTCGGGGACCGTCAGCGTTACCATGAGCTCCGGTCGGGGACCGTCAGCGTTACCGTGAGCTCCGGCCGCGGACCGTCAGCGTTACCGTGAGCTCAGTCATCAGTCGACCGGGAATGGCAACAAGCACCGTTTGTGCAATAGTCTTGCGCGGTAGAATGATCCCTTACTGCCTCCGGGTCGTCAAGGTTGGATAAGTGCCTTTCCAGGCTAGATGAGGTGGCTCTGAGACCAGACAAGGGTCCTTTCAGGGTGGCCGAGGGCCCTCTCAGAAATGTAATGGCCTTCTCTTACGAACCGTTCTGGGTGACGACAGAGAGAAAATGTCCGAACTCATCATTTATCATTTTATAAAATGGATAGTGGCACTTTTTCGCCGTTTTCACATCTTGACCACTTCCCTTTTTATGCCACAGTTAATGTAACACTGCTTCCAGAAAACACAGAACGGACCCATGCAAACATTCATCTGGAATTATTCAAGGCTAAACGCTCCTAGCGTCAGTGTGTGTGTGTGGGGGGGGGGGCTAAACGACTCCTCCTCAGGTTTTCCGCTGCTGTTTCCAAACGAGTGAAGCTACAAACTTCAAACTTCTGGAATTTTCTAACATATTCATTAGGCACATTTTTTCAAAATTGTGAAATTGTAAACATACCAGGGGCGGCTCCAGGTGCACTTTCTGGGTGGCATGTTTTGGTTTTCAACGTGACTCGGCTTTTAAAGAGAAGCAGTTCCCATTCTCCAACCGTTGTAGATACGAATACATGAATTTCACACATTTCTTAATTGCTTTCTGAAGATATTTTTTTTCGCATATGCGCCTTCATGGACATTTTTTAGGCATTTTGAGTCAAAGGTCGAAATCGAAAATCGAAAATCATCGAAATATGAAAGACAAGAATTTCAAACTCAGGGAACCTTCTTTGCTGCTCTTTGCACACCTTGTATGATTTTTCTGTATTTTTTGGCTGCACATAGGCGGCTCCAGAAGCGGGTTTTGGTGGGCACATGTACAGTGTACACACACATTGTACGCTTTGTAACGAAAACGTTATTTTATCCTGTTTTATGGAGTACAACATCATCTGCATGGATCACAATTGTAATTTGTGGCATAGGCGATCCCAGGGAGAGAATGCAAGCACACGAACCAATGTAAAAGGCGGCTCCAGGGATGAAGCTTGAGGGAATTGTACAACCTGTAACTACATAGCAAAATATTTCAACGTTAAATTTGGTGATCTGTTTTAGAAATGCCCTGTACTGTACACGTTTCATACTGTTTTGATTTTTTTCCTAAGGGCGACTCCAGGAACGGATTTGGGGGGGGGGGGGCATGTATTTGACTCCGTTCACACGCATTATGCTTAGTGACCCTGAAGGCTATTTTGCAGTGGGTAATTTAATGCAATATCATCTGGATGGATCACAATGGTATTTTGGGGCATATGCGGTCTTAGGGATGAGATAAGGATGAATTGTGGACCAATGACGTGACACTACATAGCAAAATATATTAATAAGCAAAGATAAAAATAGCACAAGACAAGGCTCCATTCCCCTTCCATTCCCCTCCTGAGCACGCCGCTGCTAAAATGAAAAGGTGTCATAACCTTCTTTTTCATGCATACACATATCATAATAAGCATCTAAAACAGAAATCAAAGCGGCCAAAAAAACTTGTTGAATGTTACCGCAGCGTTGGCTCTAATATCACGCCAGCTTGCGTTACGGTCAAGAAAATGTCATCCAGAGGTAAAAGGTCAAAGTCACGGAGACAATGTGCAATTTTTTATATTTTAATTAGTCTAAATAGTAAATGGTCTAAAAAGTTACTGAGCACTAAGCAACAAAAAAGGCATTCAACCTGCGCTTACGTTGATATCCCTTCGCTTTCAAAAGTAACGGAGTAACTGTAACTTCCGTTACATTTTGTGAAGATGTAACGGGGCAACGAGTAACGAACTACTTTTTGGAGGTAACGGAGTAGCGAGTAGCGAGTTACTTTTTGGAGTGATGGAGCAACGAGTAACGAAGTTACATTTTTTAATGGCTGATGAAACTGCATACACTGAATCGAATGGTGCGAATCGAAATCGAGATGGAATCGAATATTTTCATGTAGGGGAGAGTGGGGTAAGGCGGCCAGGGTTAGTAAGTCCCACCTTTCTTTAGGCTAAATCACTAACGCTACGAGCGGAAACAATTACTATATATATCACATTGACTAGTCCCTTTTCGGCTGCACGAATGAAATTTCATGCAAATCGGTGTCTAGATAGAGTTCCAGGCGTAGATTAACATGTTAAAATTAGCATGGTGAAATCTGATTGACCCTACACGGCACACGGCACACGGCACACAGCACACGACACACGGCACACACACACACACACACACACACACACACACACACACACACAAGGGCAAAGTTGTCTCAGTGGCTCACCGAAGAGCTGGCTAAGGCTTTCCCGTAAACTAAATCTTCGTTGGCGTGCCTGGGAGATTTATTAGACAGCTCCGTCAGCTCTTCAAATATATCGCGTCAGATTGCCGACCACAATTCGTCACAGTTAACATCTTGTTGACGGCCATTACTTTCATCACGCAGCTCCAGATTTCACTGAGATTTGTCGGGTAACTTTGAAAAGACCGGAATCGTAAGCGCGTTTAAAATAGTTTGTCCTTGCATTGCGCTGGTCATCACGAGCACATTAAACCTATTTTGGTCTATTTTGTAACACCTCAAAGTCTTCAAAGACAGCCTCCTAATAAAATGTATACGAAGTTGCCACATATCGGTCCGATAGGGTGAGGTGACACCGTCTCTGATTGGTGAAGCAAGGTGGCGTATTGATGAGTGGTACGCCCTGAACCAGCCGGGGGAGGGGCGAACAAAGGGGTCGCCAACTTAACTCCGGATCAAGGTGGTCGCCGACATTGGTGCATACATAACGGCCGGTTTGGGAGCCAGAGTCAGAATATCACACAATTCTGCAAACTCCTCGAATTTGTATTGCTTATTCGCTGATAGTTTATTTAAAGCAAACTTCCCTTTGTTAACCCGCGAGTTACTGGGGGGGCTCTTTATAGCCCCCCTCCCGTTATTCTGCAATATCTCCTCAACCAACGTCGGTATCGTGACCAAACTTTCAGTACCTTGTCCCAGATCAATTTGACACATTCTGCCCGATGGAAAAAGATAAGGCTATGAATAGTCAAATCCCCCGGAAATGATGCCAGAGTGACGTCATGTTCTGCGTTTTGGTTGAAAAATAGGGTTTGCGGGAAACGCTGCCAAAAGGTACAGTTTAAGATAAACTCCAATTGTCATACACCAACGTCAGGAAAATAAGTTGGGCTATCAGACTGCTATCTCGGTTTTTTTTAAATAAAAAAATTAAATCAAAATTTTGAGAAAGTCCAAAGACTTTTTTTCTTTCAAATTTTCAAAAAGTTCGAATTATTCAAAAAACGGAATATATGTAATTGAATGATCCCAATGAATGTGTGTAGCAAGTTTGAAAGTCAATTATCAATCCAAAATGACTGAGCGACAGCCTTCAAAGACAAAATAGACCACCTTTACTGTATAACAATAAGCAAAAATTGCATTTCCGTTTTTTGTTTTTTGCTCAATTTTGTAATGAGAAAAACATGTTCTAAGGTCATTTATTCGGCGTTCTAATCGATAACGAACCCATAAACATGTGTTTACAACTCACTAATGACCGTAATCTTCTATTTGACTCGTGACCTCGATGACCTGACCTGACCAAGGTCAAAATTAGCTTAGAAATGGTAATAAAAGTGTCAAGATGCACGAATCATACCGATTTACCAACTATTATGGGTTAAATATCGCATTTTTGCGAGACAATGCAACCACCGACTTTGATGGCACGGTCAAGACATTTTTCTTTGACGTGACCTGTGACGTCATTGGTGACCCTGAGGATAACAATATTAGGTTTACTGCCACAAATTTGATAGGGCTATAGAATGCCGTTCGAATTTTTAAGATCGGTCTAGTAGTTTCGGAGATCAGAGGGGGGCTATAAATAGCCCCCCAGTAAGTCACGTTACAGAATATACCCCAGTAACGCGCGGGTTAAGTTGGTTATATTTTCTTCTATATCAGGAAATATGTTAATTTTTCGCCAATTTCATGTGGTTAGGGGGCATGGCCCCACCCCCTCCCCCTCTCTAGAGACACCCATGGTCGCCGGAGGGATGAAAGCATGCTTGATTTATTACAGCGCCAGGCAGTGTACTTGTTTTTAAGCTCCAAAAACGTATTTCCAATTAACCTGCGTCCCCTGGGCCTCGGGATTTTCCGCGCCCTACTTGGGGGGGGGGGGGTCTGAGTAACACCCCTTTCTAACTCGGTTCTTATAGAACGTAGACCAAAACCAAAAACACTGTTCAAAACGTCGTCAAAAATCATTTTTCTAAGACAATTAAAAAAAATCGCTCAGGTCAACATTCATGTAACCAGAGGTCATCAAAGGCCAAATCTTCGAGTTTTAGAACTTTGCACCAGAAACCCCTATATATCTCGGGAACTATGCTAGGTAGAAGCTAGCGTTAAAAGCAATCAACTGACATTGCAATCAGCAACCAACGAAATGTCCTCAAATTTGGCTTTAGGTCATATTTGTGGTCAATTAAGTTCAAAAGTGCTGTTTCTTGGCAACAAATGTTTTTACTAATAACTTTTTACCTAATAAAGATAACACAATAATGTTTATGCCATCGTGTTTGTTTCGTCAAGGCACTTTGAAATGTCTTACTTTGTATCATGTTAGGTCAACATAAAAAATGACCTTATGTCAAGGTCAAGTGGTGACCCAAGTAGGTCGTGCTGTATACCAGAAGACGTGTCTCGACGAGACAAACACATTGGGGATAGTTTCACATGTCTATCTTCATTATGTCTAGAGTTATTGACGAAAAACATAAATGTTCAAATGTTCATAAGTGTTCACACATACCCCCCAGTTAAGAATATTTATGTGACAAATGTTAATCGAGTGAAAGGAAGGCCTTATATTAATCTAATAATTCATGATTTTTAAGACTTATTTTAAACTATCACATTATTCTCATAAAAGCAAATTATATAAAATGGATAAGCAAATCGAATAGAAGTTTAAACAGAATACAATGTGCTAACGAAGACGAGTGAATAGAAATAAAGTGATAATGAGTGAGATGTGTGCGGCGTGGCACGGCACCGATGATGGAATAGTTGCGAGGCATGAAAGAAATAAACAAACGGCGAGAAACACAAATCACATGACGCCGCGCGGGATGACAAGACATAACGCCATCTGGTGGAGGCCGGGACAATATATTCCTGTCGCGGCGGCGGGACATATTTAATGATCTCACCGAGTTTTTTTTAAATGAAAGTACCGAGGACGGTAGGTCCGAGGTACTTTCGATTAAAAAAAAGAGGTGAGATTATAATTGCCAGCCCCAAGGGTAGGAAGGTATTGTCCCATACATGCTTGGGCGGCTTGGCACCAAAGCAATTTCATGTCTGAACCAAAGAAACGTTCAAACTCAAACTTTAATCTTGTTAAAAGTTCTATGAGAAAAGATGTGGAAGGATGAATCCTGAAAACCGTGATGAAAGAGTTCACTTGAAGAGATAGATGCAACCTAAGAACAAGAGACAAAGAAGAAGACAGCCTCTGGATCCAAAAGCTCGAACGAGAAGGCCAAAAATTGGATAGAAGACAAGACTATTCATGGATTTGACCCCAAACAGGTTCCATACGTTCCGCAGGTTTTTGCAATAGTCATATGTAATAGTATAGGTGCATTCTTGTAATAGGTGCATCTTGAATAGGTGCATCTTGTTATATATGCATACTGTAATAGGTGCATTCGTTCTTGTAATAGGTGCCTACGTCCTTGGTTGTGTGTTTTTTGTGTTATTAGACATGAATAAATCACGAAATATCGAATGTTTTGTATGCAGTGTGGGGTCAAACATGCATAGTGAGGAAACAGATCACTCTATAATCAGGAAGGAAGCATTACCCGCATATGCTCTTTACGTCATCGTATGACGTCATACTACGTCATAGATTTAGCAGAGGGCGGGACAACCTAGCAACGGGCGGGACAACATGTTTTACCATATGCCGAGATATCCCCTTTAACGTTAAGCCACGTGAGGGCGGTATAACATTTCAGCTCAATGCTATTTGATCTGGGAAAACATTTCTGCCCCGGCCGAAATGTTTTTTCCCAAATCTCGTGCAAATAGTATAATGAGTGAAAAAGTGACTTTAATGAACTAGAGGTTAGAAAGAGTGAAAAGATTGTATGAATTAGAAAAGAGTGACTATATGAACTCTCTGATTTTCCTTTATTCAACTTCGTCGCCGAGGTGAAAACCCAGGATGGTGGAAAATATGCTTAAGATGGTCATTTCAGCGACATATGGTAAATTTCACATACCACACTTGGGCCCGGAAATAATTATTTGGGCCCGGTCCGTGCTTGAATTTCGGCCTCGACTTCGTCTCTGGCGGATATTCAGCCGGACCTCGTCCCAAATAATTATTTTCCCGGCCCGTGTGGTATTATATAATACCACAACCTCTTGAAAATATTTAAACACTATTTCTCTCATACTCCAAAACGTGTGGTATAATGCACGTGCTATTTTAATGCCTGGCTTTCCCCATTTAGACATGCAATGCTGCATGTATGGGAAACTCTGCTTCGGTAAGGGCCGCCAGGCGTGGGTCACAGTCGCTACAACTCTTTGGGCTTTAGCCCAAAAAGCACAGCATGACTTGGGTTAACTCTATGCTTAAATTTTCCTCTTTTGTTCCATGATCTTTTGTTCCAAATAACGAACTTGTTTTTAAACAATGTCTTAGGCTTCTGTTTTGGTATAAAAGGACGTCATATAAATTTAAGAATCTAATAAAATGATTCCCTTATTCAAAGTTGGAAGTTTATCCAAAGTAAAAGCAGGCACAAACACTATTTCGAACTTCATGATCGGCGTTTTCCCACCACTATTGTGAGAGCAACATCTCTGGCGCTTTTGAAAAGATCTGCTCAACGTTGAATACCTCTTGTGGAATTACCTCTCAACAAATGACTTGCACTAAATGCGTAGCCGTCTGAGAACAAGTTAATCCGCCGAGTGCGTCATGGTTTTCTGAAACGTTTGTTAATCGATGATTGATAAACGGTACGTATAAATGTTCCTTATGTGCATTGTAATGTATCAAATATGCTTCAATTGGTCTTGCTACGAGCTTTCGACACATTTTTGACGTCTTCCTAGCCTCGTTTTTGAGTTAGTGCGGGTCGTTTTGACCCCCTTTCCCCCAGAGGGGCGACTTTGTCTTAAATGCACACCCAGATCCAGGTTAAGGGTCAGAGTCGATATCGAAGTTGGAATCGTAGTCGACTCCGGAGGGTCGGAGTCGGAGTCGGAGTCACCTGCAGATTGATCAGCTCCGCAGCTCTGCTTACGATGCGACGGATTGCATTTATCACCAGGGTCTTCTACAAATGAGAATGAGTAAAATGGACCCTCTGGTTCACCAAGTGAGTAGGAGCTATTCCTAGCTCACCCAGTGAGTAGGAGTGACCTCTGGCTTACCCAGTGAGTAGGAGTGACCTCTGGCTCACCCAGTGAGTAGGAGTGACCTCTGGCTCACTCGTCAGTGATAGGGTGAGTGACCGTCTGGCTCACCCCAGTGAAGTAGGAAGTTGACTTCTTGGCTCAGCTGAGTGAGTAAGGAGAGTGACCTCTGGCTCACCCCAGTGGAGTAGGAGTGAACCTCTGGCCTCACTGAGTGAGTAGGAGTGAACTCTGGCTCACCCAGTAAGTAGGAGCGATTCCAAAGCTCACACAGTGAGTGGAGTGACCTCTGGCTCACCCAGTTGAGTAGGAGTGACATTGGCTCACCCAATATGTAGGAGTGACCTCCTGGCTCACCCAGTGAGTAGGCGATCCTAGCTACCCAGTGAGGTGGAGTGACCTCTGGCTCCGCCAGTGAGTAGGAAGTGAAACCTCATGCTCACCCAGTAAGTAGGAGCGATCCCTAAGCTCACCCAGTTAGTGGAGTGACCTCTGGCTCACCCAGTGAGTAGGAGTGACCTCTGGCTCACCCAGTGATAGGGAGTGACCTCTGGCTCACCCAGTGAGTAGGAGTGACTTCTGGCTCACTGAGTGAGTAGGAGTGACCTCTGGCTCACCCAGTGAGTAGGAGTGACCTCTGGCTCACTGAGTGAGTAGGAGTGAACTCTGGCTCACCCAGTAAGTAGGAGCGATCCCTAGCTCACCCAGTTGAGTGGAGTGACCTCTGGCTCACCCAGTGAGTAGGAGTGACCTCTGGCTCACCCAGTATGTAGGAGTGACCTCTGGCTCACCCAGTGAGTAGGAGCGACCCCCTAGCTCACCCAGTGAGTGGAGTGACCTCTGGCTCACCCAGTGAGTAGGAGTGACCTCTGGCTCACCAGTAAGTAGGGAGCGATCCTAGCTCACCAATGTTTAGTGGAGTGACCTCTGGCTCAACCGCAGTGACTAGGAGTGGACCCTCTGGCTCACTGCCAGTACGTAGGAGTGACCTCTGGCTCACCAGTGAGTAGGAAGCCGACCCCTAGCCTGCACCCAGTGAAAGTGGAGTGACCTCTGGCTCACCCAGTGAGAAGGAGTGGACCTCTGGCTCACGACCAGTGAGTAGGAGCGATCCCTAGCTCACCCAGTGAGTGGAGTGACCTCTGGCTCACCCAGTGAGTAGGAGTGACCTCCGGCTCACCCAGTGAGTAGGAGTGACCTCTGGCTCACCCAGTGAGTAGGAGTTGAACAGCACGAAGCCGGCCAGGCCGAAGACGAGCCCGATGACGGCGGAGGTGGCGACACTGTAGTGCGAGACGCGCGCCCACCGCTCCTCCGTCGGGTTCTCCAGAGAGCAGTAGATCAGGAATGTGTTGTGATGACACATAAACACTGTGAACGAGACCAGATGCACCTGTTAAGCTCAGTTAAGCTCTGCCAACACATGAACAGTCGAAGATGGACAAAGACACGAGCTCAGGTAAGGCATTTGTTGTGTGACTCATGAGCAAAGGAATGGAGTACTGCAACGCGCGCGACCACAACATGTGCTGCCATCTATACCGTCAGTCACAGGCTAGCTAGCCTGCTTGTGCTTATGCAGAACTTCTCAAATGCAAGTCTCGCTCATCGCTACGTGATTATTTTTGGGTTAGACCCTGAAACTCACTGTTAATTTGTTTGTTTTTTAAAGTTTTAAGTGCCTGATGATCTTCAACATTTAAAGAATACAAATGAAGTAATCTAAAAAATAATGGGAAGAGAAGACTTTGAGAGAAGAGAAGCTATTCTTACTAAATGCCAGGACCCCAGCAGCTTGAACCACGCCAGCTTTTCCGAAAACCCAGGCGTCCTCCGCCAGGGGCCTGTGGAAAGGCACATGACATGCCGTTAAAGGAAATAGTTCAGCTTGTATTGCTTTTTTCAAACATGATTTGACCATATTTTGAAATGCAACTTCTTTTCATAATGTCAAAAATAGCCATACATCGCGCCGATTCAGAACAGAAGGACGTACATTATTAATTTTATCAAAACTATATGCGTACTCTCCGCAACGTCAAACGTGGCTTAGCCAATCAGATATTCGAAAGTAGTCGCGTAAGGATTACTGAGTGTATAGCCTCTGCCCAGGTGCAGATTGTAGAAGGCCCACATTCATGACATTTGTTATTTATGGCCCACATTCCTTTGACAGAAATAAAAATATATTCGGCTGGAGAGCCCTTTCAGGCCAAAAAACTTGCAGTTAAGGGCTTTTCAACACGGGCTACAAAACTGCTATCTCAGTTCAAAACCCATGTTGAAGGTGAACTATTTCCTTTAAAGGGATTGTACGGGTTTCCGTCCTAAAAGGAAATGAACTCTTTTGCAGTTGTATGAACTTTAAACACGAGTAAGACATATAACAGGGACCTCAATGTTCCTTTAGTCTGTTATTTCAGCGATGATCAGCGTTAAAACTTTTGTATTTTTTAGACTTGTATCAGGTTTGAGGTAATGAGTACGTGATCGGCATTGCCTACTGTCCACCACTCTTATCTTAGAATATACATTAAATTAAATGGTGCATTTTTATGAATATAAAGTAAACTATATAGTTATATAAATGAATACGTTCACGTTATTAGCAATATTCCGTATAAATCTAGTAAATATGTGATGGTGCGGTCCAGTGGCGTCGACAAAATTTTCAGGTTAGAGGGGGCAACATGTTTTTTCTCCGGGGGAGGGGCACGTCAGTGGTAGAATCAAATTTCGTTCCTCAGCCATATATTGGTGACCGGGGTGGGGGGGGGGGGAAGGGTCGGGTCGTCGAAAACCGCATTTTATCTAGTGTAAATTTGATTTGCCCAGGGAAAGGACCATGGCCCCCCGTGCATCCCCCTTTGGCTACGTCCTTATTACAGACATACGTGCGGATGCCAAACACGGATATATAAAGAAGCTTATTTCCAGGTCTACTCAGTTCATAGAATCAGTTAAAGGGATGTGCCCACATTCGAAGGATTTTATAAAAATCAAGAGCTTAAATGAATGCTGGGGAATTAATTGTCATGTATTTCCTTGCTCAAACATGCAGCTAAGCATGTATCCTCGGCAAAGATTTCTTTTTATTCAACTGCCATATCGTTTTGCCCGCGATTGTGGCACAGCACTAAATTCATGACGGCCGCCTGTGATGGGCATGGCACCACTCTAACTAGTTACTTAGATACTATCCAATAGATGTCGCCTACGTAAAAAGCGTGACGCCGCTATGTTTATTCATTAAATTATTATTTCATATTAAACTGTATCCGTTTCCTAATCACTTGCTTTGTGAATGAGGGGAAGCAATAGTGATTTTCAATCCGTTTAGGAATTAATCTGTCGTCAGACATGTGAAACAGTTTGCTGGGCGAGTGGATACTCTACTTAGGCTTAGTATTAGTACCTAAGTAACTTAGATACTTTGCCACTAGATGTCACTACCGGTTTTTGTATAAGCCTAATGGTCCACGCCAAAAAGCCATAGTCCTGAATTCGCCGCGGCCGTGGACTGGTTAAAACGTCTTCTGTGTTAGAGGTAAATTGTAATTTAAGCTTTTGACAGGGCCCACACACAGTTTCGAGCCTCAAATATTTTGCTATCGTCTTGCTGTTTTGATGGGAGGTTTATTTATTTAAAGAGGCTAAGATTGTTGAACATATAACTGGCTGCTAGAGCGATGTTGTTAATTTTTAAAGTTGACGACGGAAGAAAGTAGATGCAATGTTGAGTTTTGCAAATTTCAAAAGCAAATTTTAGCCCTCAAAGAAGTGATTCAAAATAGTGCGTGGCGATTCCAATTTTTACGATGATTGCAATCATTGAGGTGCTACAAAGGTGCTTTTTTGATCTAACAGGGTGCAGTTTCGGGCACGAAGACTTTTTGCGGTGAATCGGACGCGCTATTTACGCGATAACACCAAAAACCAATATCGGCCCGCATGGTGGCACTCTCCCTTTAATAAATATCCAGATTTACGGGATCGGGAGCACAGATACTATTTTTTGGTATTAATTCAAAGAAGATTTAGTTGAATCCACCGTGGGTAATTAAATTTAGATACTTAAATGTCGACGGGCAAATGCTCGACGTGGTCACTGCTTCAACTTAAAGGGAATATAGCACCTTGGAAAAAGTAATGTAGAATGATGAAAGAAGAATGCCGCTGATTACGGTCCTGGCATTCATTTTTGCGAAAAAAAGTCGAATTTGTTGTAATTTCGAAAACATCGTCATATGTTTACATGTGACGTCACACGCAATACTTGCGTCACCAAAGCGAGTTTGTGTCGTACAAGGAGCATCGAACGGCAAACTTTGCGCCCGCCCAGTGACAGGATGCTGTGCGGAACCGCACGATGGGTTGCACCGGTAGGCGTGAACGCGACTGGCTGGTCGACGGCGGCTCGCTCGCGCCAGGGTTAGGGAACGTGGGGGCAGCATACTGAACCACTAGTTGTAGCCGAGCGGCTGAACCGACCGTCGGTGGCGGTCCGGCGGACCGCAAGGTAAACTGAAATACTGGGCGGACGGTCAAAAAGCGAAGTGCGGTGGCAATCACAGTGAAGTAATCTACTGAATGACGTATGCCGAAACGTCACGGGATTTGGTGACGTTGAAATATGACCCATCATGACACGTTTTTTGCGTTGAAACTCAGCCAACTAGGTCCCGCTTTGGAGGGAAAAATTTGCGGATTTGGGTGGGTTTCTCAGCACACCCGACAATCTGGCTATCTCAGTTAAAACTAATGTTAAAGGTGCTATATTCCTTTAACCCCATTTTCCCCACCTCAAAATCTGCTCGGATCTGTATCGATCTCAGGGGGTCCCCAATCGGAGGTTGGGGGAGGGCAAGTTGCCCCGCTATCCCCACCCCTGGCGACGCCACTGGTGTGGTCACGGCGTTTCACGTTTCCACAACAGGTAACAACTCACATTGGTAAAAGGCGCCAGATTCGTTTTATGCGGTTGAATAGAATTGTCTACATTGCATCTTTTTCCAAATAATATTTTATTAAATTGTGAAATACAACTTCCTTTTACATTTTCAAAAATGGCCGTACATTGCACCGATTCAGGACAGAAGATAGTAAATTATTAATTTTATCAAAACTATATGCATAATCTCTGAGTCAGGGTCCTCATGTCACGCCAATGAACAAAATGGCTAAGCCAATCAGATTCGAAAGTAGTCGAAAGTAGTCCGGCTGCAAGCTGATTGGCTGATTGTATAGTCTCTGCCCATGCTATCATAAGCACCGCATTCTTTCGCAAGCACCGTATTCCATCGCTACAAAATTAAATATATGCATTCGGCTGGAGTCTTTTCAGTCAAGAGAACTTGCAGATGGGCAATTCCACGACAGATCACCAAGGCATGGGAACCACACACCCTCCGATTTCGCTTTAAAGTGGTGTATGGGGTTATTTTGGGCGCTGATTTCGTTTTATGAATTTGTATGGTGGTCAGGTTATGGGGTCACAAGATACAGGTCAACGAAAATTCAGGTCAAGCCGTCAAAGTCAAACATCCCACTACGTTTGTCATTATATCTCCAAGATTGAAATGCATAGCAGGAAAAACTATACCTATATCATTAGAGAGAGGAAGAAACAACGAATGAGAGAGGAAGAAACAACGAATATGATGACATGAGTTAACCCTTAAGTCCCTTAAGTCCTTAGAT
>VOPJ01004226.1:0-28232 GCA_014673585.1 Semibalanus balanoides | reverse complement strand
TTATTTGAAATTGCATTTTATCTTTTTGAAATTGGATTTCAGCTTTTTGAAATTGGACTTCAGCTTTTGAAATTGGTGTTTATCTTTTTGAAATCGTAGTTTATCTTTTTGAATTTGGTGTTTATCTTTTTGAATTTGGACTTTATCTTTTTGAAATTGATAGTAAAAAGGTGTAGTCCATTTGCGACGGCGGAGCAACACATAGCGAAAACATTTGAAAGCGTGCTTCGCACAAAACGAACCTCCGTTGGGCGGGTAGAAAATTAACGCATATGTAAACTCCGAACTGTTTATTTTAAGTGTAAACCCCACCCAAAATTGGTGATATATCTCGGAAAGGATAAGTCGCACGGACATATAGAAACACAAATGCGTAGAGAAAATGTTATCGGCCGGCATACCCACACTCCACACCCACATCATCTACCACCATAATTACCTCACACGGTTACCATACCATCACCACACCATCACTATAAGATGGGCTGACGGGACGCGCTCTCAACTTCACCCCCCCCCCCACACCCCCGTGTCAACAACATCCTCGCTGACCGGCCTGCTCTCCCCCCTGCTCAACCAACGTTTGTTTGGAAAATCATGCCCTTTGTTGGCCCCTTTCCCAACATCCACCGGCCCCCCTGCCACTTATGATAATAGTAGCTGGGAATAATATACGTTTTATTAATGGTCTGGCGTGCTATTTTGTTGGTAAAAACAAAAATGTTTGACAATCGTACTTCATCGAGTTTAATGCAAACTGCAAATTTAAAAAGGTCAAAAGAAAGGAAATTACATTTAAAAAGGAAAACGTAATTTTGGGTTTCAACCTCCTAAACTCTATAAAGTATTTTTCGAGAAAAAAAAACTGCACCCCTCAGGTGCCAAAAGAGGCGCACCCCCAGACCTGTAGCCCCCTTCAATGAAAATTCTGGATCCGCCACTGCCCCCTCCCCCGCTCAACAGTTTTGCGCTGACTTCCCCCGCTCAACAACTTTTCGCTAACATTCCTCCCGGTAAACAACTTTTCGCTAACACTCCACCCCCTCCTGTCAACAGCGGCTTGCCCCCATCCCAAAATACTTTCCGCCGCCTCTGTTTTAGGTCCGGTGCGTCTGACCGCCCGGTGACGTCGGGTCACTTTGGACCGCGGCGTCTCCACCTGTTTGTCGTCGCTAAGGGTGATAATCTCTCGTTACGCACTTGGAAGTGACCCTACCCAGCGCGGTGCGGGACCCCTTCCCGCGCCCACCCCACCCCTCCCCTCCAAACTGGCCGCTCAGTGCTGGTGTTTGCCATCCTGGCAGCGTCGCGACACTGCGTCGGTAAGACACTCAGTTCTTCAGTTCTCTCATATATGATAACATAGCAAATATGGTCCGTCTCAAATATGATGGCTCGTGCCGTGTATCCGCACGGCGCCAGACACAAGTGGCATTCTCACTGTGCCGGCCCGTGCGGTGTATGCGCTGACGCACAGTGCCGGCCACGAGTGTCGTTCTCACTGTCGTGAGAAGCGTGCTCACAATGCTGCCTGTGCGGTGTATACTATAAGTGTCCCACTTTTCAAAAAAAGTTTCCGACAACTTTCGCCCCCTGCGATTCCCGTTCTCTGTTTAAAATTATCCATGGGGACGAAGTTTGGTGAATTTCGGTCGGTTCGTGTTCGGCGCGAACCCCCTGCCCTGCAGTGCGCGGGTTAAGATTACCGACCGAAATCCACAAAACTTCGTCCCCATGAATAATTTTCATCAGAGAACGGGAATCGCAGGGGGCGAAGGTAATCGGAAAACTTTTTTGAAAAGTGGGACACCAGTGTATACGTACGGCGCCGGCCACGAGTGGCAATCTCCCTGTGCCCGCCAGTGTGTACACCGTTGTTGCACTTACCGTTTATGGTCCTCTCCGCTTCGTTTCTGCGTAGGTGATCACTGCGACTGCTATTACGTCACTTGGCTCCGCTTTGCTACTGCGTGGTCAACCAGCCACATTCGCAGCGGTGTGTCGTGACCGCCTCCGTGGTTGGTGCGCCCGCGAAGTGGCGTTTTACCGGGACCGGGGCCGCTGACTCGTCCGGACCAGACTGTTCCGAGTATATAAGGAACCCTGCGTCCGACCCGCCGGCTCCCCTCGTCCCTGCCTTCTCCCCCTCCCATCCCCCTCCCGCCGTGTACCCTCTCCCCGGTGCCTGAGCACTATATCTGTGTCGTCACCCCTAACCGCTGATAAGGTGCTTCATCACCGATGAACAGAGCCCGCAGATGGACCCGATCAACCCGACGACGTCAGAAGTCAGAACTCAGAAGTTCGTGGCAGCAATGTGGTGGCGGCCCTGGTGGCAGCCAGGAGGCGCCTACAGAGCCGTCTCGGCTACGCTGTTTAGGCAGCCGGAGGAAACAACAACGACAACAACAACAGCAACGCAATCTTTAGAGGGCAGCATGGCCGCAGGCTGGCCACACCACCTCCGATACAGGCTCAGTCCCACCCAAGGCTCTGTAACAGTCCCACCCCTTCCCCGCCCCGTAACCATGCGCAACGCCGCCGCCCAACTCCGGCCTTCCACCGGCAACAGGAAGAGCGGCCGCACACGTGCCAATATTCCAGAAACGCTATATTACTATTTCCACCGTTCAATGTATGACCAGTCAAATTAATACCAGGCCAAGCAGGACTGTGCAAGCGCAATTTCAGTGACTTATCTTCTATGCACACTGGTACAGCTGTATGAATAATGCCATTATTAATAAATATATTTGAAACCACAGACACACTCAGGGGCGCAGCCAGACCTTTAGAAGAGGGGCGCAAGCCAGTCATAGTGGACCCCCCTAAAAAATACCATTGAATAAGAAAACTGTACGGATTTCGGCCACGCGCCGCCTAGCCAGCAGCCAAGCCATCAAACATTCACGCTCATCCTCGCAAGCACACGAAGCCGTGACATTCTTTAGTTGTTTACAGAGGCGTAGCTTCTCCAAAAAAGATTTTTTTTTGGGGGGGTAGCTGAGATTATAAAAATTGCTTAAAGTACCATAAAAAACACATATTTCTCTTCGGATTTGACCCAATTTTCGTCCAAGTTGCCCCCCCCCCCAACTGAATAGGAAACTACACCCCTGGTTAGTTAACCCTCGCCGGGCCGGTGCTCGGCGCCACCTTCCTCGGGCTGGGGGGGGGGGGGTCGACACTCCCCCTCTAACTCAGCTCCTATGGGATCTAGATATATGACAAAAACACTGTTCGAGAGCCCGTCAAAAATAATTTCAAAACTATTTTAGTTAACAATTTTCTCGGGTCAATATTAGGGTAACCAGACATCATCAAAGGTCAGATTTTCCAGAATTAGGACTTAGCTCCAGATACCCCGAATTATCTGGGAAACTATGATAGCCAGAAGCAAACGGAAATAAACTATCGAAGACATGTCCTCAAATTTGAACTCAGGTCAATAGCTTAGGCTCCAGAGGTCATCGAAAGTCAAAAAGTATATTTTTGGCCAAAACTCTTTTCACGAATAACTGCTTACTTAATTGAGATACGAAAGTAATTTTGACACCATCGTGTTTGTCTCGTGAAAGCGCTCTGAATCCGTCCATTGTATGCATCGATGCGTTCACCACCGTTTTTGTGAAACTTAGGTACTCATTACCTAAAAACGTGATGTGAAAACATCGAAAAGACAATGAAAAACATGAAAACATCGGAAAGTCTTCTAAAATAATAAGCTATGAAATGCTACTATGCAGTTTGGGCTGTTGATAAGTGTGAGCAGAGTCTTTATCTCAATCTGTTAATTCCCTGTATGCAGCGCGCTTCTTCTTGTGCATGTAATCGACTGACACAAAATAGCCACTTGTTCTGTCAAGAAACTCCCTCATACAAATGAAAACACTTCTGAATTATGAGACAATAATTCAGAAAAGTAAGACCTATACACAACACGTGCTCGAAAACTGGCCGTGTATTTCCTGGCCAGTGCACAATGGGACCGGAGCCCTGATTAGCGCGACGTAATTCATTTTTTGAGACCTCTTAATAATAGATCATATTTAATAACACAATGTGACCGTTTTGTGCTTTGTAATGTTACGGCATGACTTTCACGATGCTTTAGTGTAAACGTATGCTAAGGTACTCGCAGAGCAGTGCTCTTCAGATATAACGTTTTTATTTTGGTGCAAAGGGAACTCGACTTGTTTTTTAAGTATCAGCGAGCACAAAGTTTTAAGCCGTACAATAAACACCAAAGTTTGCAAATGTGCATTTTGATACTTGTGATCATCTGGTTCATAGATGAGCTTAAAATAAGAAGTGTTTTGCTTTAAAGTCGCAATCTAGTCTCATTTTGGGAGAAGCCTTTGGGGATATTGACTGAAATATTTATTTGGTTCGTGTTATCTTGCGTAAATCCTGACGTAAATATTTAAATGAAAGATCGGTATAAATGTGACAATGATGAGGATAGCCTTTCCCAAATATAATATAACTATTTGCATCCATATCATTCCCAGTTGTATATCTTGAAATGGATAAAGAATGTACCGACTCAACTATGGCGTGCTAAATGACGCTCCGGCCCTAGTGTGCAGTGGCCACCAATAACGTTGATTGAGTGATTTGATTAGTCTGATTTACCAGAGCTCTCAGATCTGCGTCCGTGTTCCTCATCCGATAGCCGATGCCCGATGGGCTAAATGTGCCAAATGGATGTTTGCCGTAGGTCAGAAGTCGCTCCACGCAGGCTGAGGCGGTAGGTACGCCCGGGGCACCGTGTCTGATTTCCTGCCTTTGAAGCTGTGTGGATTTCAGTTAGTCGGTGGAAGACATACGCCGCTGCCACAGACGGCCAGCGAAATTGAGTTATATACGGGTGTTCGTGAGAGGATCGCTTCAATCCACCCGAGGACGGACATCGAAACTCAAACTGTGTCGAATAATACAACAAGATTACTCGAAAGCTTCGAGGTCATTAGCTAAGCTAAGGATGCTGTTATGCATGTGGGTGATACTGAACGGAAATGCTTCTCGATGCAAGCTGTTTGTTCCTCAATACATATACCGCAATGACTTTGGAGCTAGAAGTTGGCTTATACATACGAATTCAAATTCAAGACGAGACATAACAGAGGAAACATTTACGTTTAAGTTAAATATAGGGGGAGCCTCACAGACAGAATCATGGAAAGAAGTTAAATCGACACTTTCTGCAGTTAATCTCGTAAACTTTGCCTACAATTTCATTATCCCCGTCAAATTCTATCACCCGCGAGAAGTGTTAGGTGCTGAGCAGGAATCGGGAACAAGACACAAGGAGTTCTAAGAGCAGGATATTGGGAGTTCTAGGAGTAGGACGTTGTGCGTTCTACAAACAGCAGTTGGAAATGTGTGAAGATCAGGAGTTCGGGAAGTAAAGAGCTGGTGCCTCGAAGAGTGCACTAGATAAGGGAGTTTGTAAGTGTCGGGAACATGATTAAAGAGCGTCTGCAGTGAACGTCAGAGAGCATGAAGAGCAGGAGTCGGGACTCGGGAGTACTAGGAGCAGGAGTCAGAGCGGGAGCAGGAGTCAGGAGCGTGAAGATCAGGAGCTGGGAGAGTGAAGAGCAGAATTAAAGAGCATTGAGAGCAGAAGTCAGGAGTTCTGGCTACGTGAAGAGCAGAAATCAAGAGTACCTTCTGGGAGCAGAACCGGGGGAATGTTAGAAGCATGAGTCAGGGAACACTGGGATCAAAAGTGCTGGGAGTAGGAATCAAGGAGTTCCGGGATCAGGCATTGGGAATAATGGGAGCATGAGTCAGGAATTGCTTAGGATTCAGGACATTGAGATAGGCATGGGAGCATGAGTTCAGGGAGTGCTGGGGGTAGACCATTGAGAAGCTGGAGCATGAGTCAGGGGGGGTGCTGGGATCAGACATGGGATAAATGGGAGCATGGTCAGGACGTGCTGGGAAATCAAGACATGAGTAGCTGGGAGACATTGATCAGGCATGTGCTGGGATCAGAATTGCTGATAGCTGGGAGGCGGGATCAGGGAGTGCTGGTGATCAGACATTGGGATAGCTGGGAGCATGGAGTCAGGGCACAGTGCTGGGATCAGACAGTGGGATAGCTGGGAGCATGAGTCGGGATTGTGGATCAGACATTAGGATAGCTGGGAGCATGGAGTTTCAGGGGGGGGAAAAGTTGGGCTTGGGATTCAGCCTTGGGTAGCTGAAGCATGTATCAGGGAGTGCTGTGATTCAGACTGGGTGCTGAAAGCAGAGTCAGGGAGTGCTTGTATCAGACACTGATTGGGATAGGATAGAGGCTGGGAAGCATGAGTCAGATATCTGATCAGACATTGGGTTAGCTGGAGCACGAGTTCAGGGAGTGCTGAGATCAGGACATTGGGATAGCTGGGAAGCATTGAGTCAGGGGATAGTGTGGGATCGACATAGGATAGCTGGGAGCATGAGTCAGGGGAGTGCTGGGATCAGACATGGGGTAGTGAAAGCTATGAGTCAGGCGAGTGCGATGTGATCGGGACATTGGGGATAGGATAGGGCTGGGAGATGAGTCAGGAATATCTGGAAGTCAGACATTGGGGTAGCTGGGAGCACGAGTCAGGGAGTGCTGGATCAGACATGGTAGCTTGGAGCATTGAGTCAGTGATAGCTGGGATCAGACATTGGCATAGCTGGAGGCATGAGTCAGATGCTGGGATCAGACATTAGGAGCTGGGGAGCAAGATCAGGGAGTGCTTGGGCATCGACATGGGTAGGCTGAAAAGCATGAGTCAGGGAGTTGCTGGCGATTCAGGACATTGGAGATAGCTGGGCATGAGTAGTGAGGTGGGATCAGACATTGGGATAGCTGGGAGCATGGAGTCTGGGGATAGCTGGGATCAGGACAGTTGGCATAGCTGGAGGATGAGTCAGGGGGTGCATGGTTCAGTTATTGCGGATAGCTGGGCAGGGATGAGTCAGGGAGTGGCTGGGATCGACATTAGTAGCTGGGAGCATGAGTCGGGGATAGTGGGATCAGACATTGCCATAGCTGGGAGCATGAGTCAGGGGATTGCTGGGATCGTACATTGGCGATAGCTGGGAGAATGGGTTCAGGAATGCTGGGCGATCATGAAAATGATCTCAGTGTAAACGATATGCTGGCGAGTGACTGATGAGATCTCCAGGAGATGTTGATAACATCTAGAGAGAATCTGACATTTGATACGCTGCGTGCGAGTGAGTCAGGGGAAGTGCTGGGAATCGCGATCATGCGGGGTATCCAGCTGGAGGATGAGTCAGGGAGTGCTGGGATCGACATAAGGATAGCTGGGAGGATGAGTCAGGGAAGTGTTGGGATCAGACATTTGGTGATAAGGCTGGCGTTAGCATTGACGATCAGGCAAGCAGTATTCAAGGATCAGACATTGGGATAGATGGGAGGATGAGTCAGGGAGTGCTGGATCAGGACATTGGGATAGCTGGGAGGATGAGCAGGGAGTGCTGGGATCAGACAGTGGGATAGCTGGGAGCATGAGTCAGGGATAGCTGGGATCAGACATTGAGATAGCTGGGAGCATGAGTCAGGGATAGCTGGGATCAGACATTGACATAGCTGGGAGAATTAGTCAGGGAGTGCTGGGATCAGACACTGGGATAGCTGGGAGGATGAGTCAGGAAGTGCTGGGATAGACGTGCGGATAGCTGGGAGCATGAGGTCAGATAGGCTGGGATCGACATTGAGATAGCTGGGAGCATGAGTCAGGGATAGCTGGGATCAGACATTGACATAGCTGGGAGAAATTGTCAGGGAGTGCTGGGATAGACACTGGGATAGCTGGGAGGATTGAGTCGGAAGTGCTGGGATCAGACATTAGGATAGCTGGGAGCATGAGTCAGGGAGTGCTGGGATCAGACATTGGGATAGCTGGGAGCATGAGTCAGGCAGTGCTGGGATCAGACATTGGGATAGCTGGGAGCATGAGTCAGGGAGTGCTGGGATCAGACAGTGGGATAGCTGGGAGGATGAGTCAGGGAGTGCTGGGATCAGACATTGGGATAGCTGGGAGCATGAGTCAGGGATAGCTGGGATCAGACATTGGGGTAGCTGAAAGCATGAGTCAGGGAGTGCTGGGATCAGACATTAGGATAGCTGGGAGCATGAGTCAGGGAGTGCTGGGGTCAGACACTGGGATAGCTGAAAAGCATGAGTCAGGGAGTGGCTGGGATTCAAGAATTGGAATAAGCTGGGAGCATGAAGTCAGGGAGTGTGGGATCAGACATTGGGATAGCTGGGAGGATGAGTCAGGGAGTGCTGGGATCAGACATTAGGATAGCTGGGAGCATGAGACAGGGAGTGCTGGATCAGACATTGGCATAGCTGGGAGGATGAGTCAGGGGGTGCTGGGATCAGACATTGGGATAGCTGGGAGCATGAGTCAGGGGGTGCTGGGATCAGTTATTGGGATAGCTGGGAGGATGAGTCAGGGAGTGCTGGGATCAGACATTAGGATAGCTGGGAGCATGAGTCAGGGATAGCTGGGATCAGACATTGGCATAGCTGGGAGCATGAGTCAGGGAGTGCTGGGATCGTACATTGGGATAGCTGGGAGGATGGGTCAGGGAGTGCTGGGATCAGACATTAGGATAGCTGGGAGCATGAGTCAGGGATAACTGGGATCAGACATTGGGATAGCTGGGAGCATGAGTCAGGGAGTGCTGGGATCAGACATTGGGATAGCTGGGAGGATGAGTCAGGAGTGCTGGGATCAAGACATTAGGAAATAGCTGGGAGGAAATGAGTCAGGGAGTGGCTGGGGATCAAGAACCAATTGGTTGATAGCTGGGAGCATGAGTCAGGGAGTGTGGGATCAGACATTGGGATAGCCTGGGAGCATGAGTCAGGGAGTGCCGGGATTCAAGACATTGGATAGCTGGGAGGATGAGTCGGGAGTGCTGGATCAGACATTAGGAATAGTCTGGGAGGCATGAGTCAGGGAGTTGCTGGGATCAGACAGTGGGATAGCTGGTAGTGATCAAGGGAAGTGCTGGATCAGACATTGGGATAGCTGGGAGCATGAGTAAGGGAGTGCTGGGGTCAGACATTGGGATAGCTGGGAGCATGAGTTCAGGGAGTGCTGGGATCAGACATTGGGGATAGCTGGGAGGATGAGTCCAGGGAGTGCTGGGATCAGACATTAGAATGTGGGAAGGCCATGAGTCCAGGGAGTGGCTGGGATCAGACATTGGGATAGCTGGAAGCATGAGTCAGGGAGTGCTGGGATCAGACATTGGGATAGCTGGAAGCAATGAGTCAGGGAGTGCGGGATCAGAACATTGGGATAGCTGGGAGCAATGAGTCAGGGAGTGGCTGGGATCAGACAGTGGGATAGCTGGGAAGGATGAGTCAGGGAGTGCTGGGAATCAGACCATTGGGATAGCTGGGAGCATGAGTCCAGGGAGTGCTGGGATCAGACATTGGGATAGCTGGAAGCATGGTCCAGGAGTGCTGGGATAAGACATTAGGATAGCTGGGAGGATGAGTCGGGAGTGCTGGAATCAGAAGTGGGGATAGCTGGAAGCAAGAGTCAAGGGAGTGCTGGATCAGACATTGGGAATAGCTGGAGAGCCCTGTCTGTGCATGATATATGTGAAAATTCATTAGTAAGTCTTGACAGACAGGTATTAGCTGAGCATTGAGTTCAGGGGAGGTGCTGGGATTCACATTGGGATAGTTGGAGCAAGGCAGGGAGTGCTTGGGGTCAGACATGGGGAATAGCTGGGACATGAGTCAGGGAGTGCTGGGATTCAGACCAGTGGGATAGCTGGGACGGATGAGTCAGGGAGTGGCCTGGGATCAGACATTGGGAATAGCTGGGAGCATGAGTCAGGGAGTTGCTGGGATCAGACATTGGGATAGCTGGAACATGAGTCAGGGAGTGCCTGGGATCAGACATTAGGAAGCTGGGAGCATGAAGTCAGGGAGTGCTGGGATCAGACATTGGGATAGCTGGGAGGATGAGTCAGGGAGTGCTGGGATCAGACAGTGGGATAGCTGGAAGCATGAGTCAGGGAGTGCTGGGATCAGACACTGGGATAGCTGGGAGGAGCGGCAGTCGGCAGTGTACCGCCGGGAGCGGGGCGCGTCAGTTGACCTCGGGCGTCGATACTGGATACCAGCGGCCCGGTGCGGTGGTGGCGGCGGCGGAGCAGACCGTCCGGCAGCCTATCGACCCTGATAGTCGGCGGCGCGCGCGAAGAGCGTCCTCATGGGTGCCACCACATCGCTCGGCCGCCCACGCAGCAGACCAGCCCCGAGGCGGCGAAGGCAGAGAAGGCTGGATGCGTCACCGTGTCAGAAGGTCGGCAGACCGCTGTCGGTCGTGAGACTGACGCCGGGGTGGGGGCGGGGAAGGGTTGTCGTGGCCGGCCTGCCGGTCACAGCGGGTACTTGGTGTCCACGAGAGTGGAGGGATGTGCTGTCGCAGACTTCACAGAAGTGGCTTAGACGGCAGCGGAGAGGAAGTTTGTGGCGGCTGATGTGCGGAGACCGGCCGTATCCGGGAAGTAGGAGAGTGAGTGAGTGAGTGAGTGAGTGAGTGAGTGAGTGAGTGAGTGAGTGAGTGAGTGAGTGAGTGCGTGCGTGCGAGAGAGCGAGATAGCGAGATAGCGAGATAGCGAGAGAGCGAGAGAGCGAGAGAGCGAGAGAGCGAGAGAGAGAGAGGGGGACGGCAGAGGAACTGTATGGACTGTGGCATGACCGAATGACGATATCAGCTTAGTGGCAACCATAAGGGCATGAACATTGTACAAGAGTGTACAATTGACAGAAACGTATCTAGTTGTTGCACACTTATACAGAGAAACGGATGAGATGTTATATTTCTAAGTCTTTTGGCATGTGCCTTTGATGTGTTGGTGTAGCAATCGCAAGAACACGAAATTATTCCAAAAAGGTGATTACGTATTATATACCCTTCACTCAACTTATTTCCAATTTTCATGACAGCAATACTTATTCAAAAATGGCAGCCATAATTGTACGCAAACTGAATTAAAACCTGACTGAAACATTCCGACTGTCGGCTACCCGGAGCCGTCAGATCACCGCAGCGCTACCGGCCGGTATAGTGGCCCTGTCGTCCGGCTCCGTCATTCCTCGCGGTATTGCCCCTCTCACGGTGCTAATCTCGTTCCCGGTGGCTGCGGCCGGCTCCTCGTCCTCTGCCCGACTCTTCTCTCTCTGCGGCCGCCGGAGCCGGTGCCGGCGGCGCACGATTCGTCAGCGGCCGCCGGAGCTGACGGCCGATGGCCGGCCGGCGCGCGTCGGAACGCTGCCGTCGTCGCGACCGACGCGGCGCCACTCGCCGCTCGGTGGCGCCGCCACTCGCCGCTCGGTGGCGTCAGCCGGCGGGCACCGTGTTAGTGTCGGTGCGGAGAGGGTGCGGGGCCGGCGGGCCGCCGCCAGTCAGTGAGGAGCAGCAGCGATACAGTCGCAGACGGACACCGCGCCGACCCACCACGATAGCAGGTACGGCACAGGAGGCGGGGGTACGTCAGATGTTACAAACCGGCTAACGTAGTCTTCTCTGCCTGGCCAAAATTGCCAGAAGTGATTCCCCCTCGAAAAATGGCTTTAGGCTGTTCCGAGAGAGAGAAAAAAACAGGGGAGTGCAGTTGTCATGGTAGAGGTGGCTAGATTGCGTCCCATACCGCAGAGGGATTGAGACTCCATTATTAAGGCGGCAAGCTGGCGTCGAGGTAGGATCTTTGCTTCCTATGCTAAGGAATGGTGTTCGATTTGCCGCCGGGCTCTCTGTAGAAAGCGTGGTGTGGTCGCCAACACATCCTGGAATTGGGTTAGCGTTCCCGACTACATTTGGCCGAAGAAGTTGTGTTGCATCAAACCCTAAAAATAAGCTGAGTAGACAATTACCGTCACGGGAGGAGAGTACACCAAGCACAGCACGGGAACTGGGAGTACACCAGGTACGACAGCTGAGCTGGGAGTACACCAGGTATTGTAGGGGAGCTGAGAGTACACCAGGTATTGTAGGGGAGCTGAGAGTACACCAGGCATTGTAGGAGAGTTGAAAGTACACCAGGTATTGTAGGGGAGCTGAGAGTACACCAGGCATTGTAGGGGAGCTGACAGTACGCCAGGTACAGCAGCGGAACTGGGAGTACACCAGGTACTGTAGGGTAGTTGAATGTACATCACGTATTGTAGGGGAGTTGAGAGTGTCCCGTGTGCCCAGGCATGTCACGCTAACTGGAGAGACGTAGGGTGCGATAGGGATGGTTATGTAATCTTGAAGGGGCAGCAGATTATGGCAGCGTGTTTTGCATTGTATTGCGATCGTATTGCGCAGGTGACAGACAGACAGACAGACAGTCGACGGACAGACAATTACAGACGGACGGACAGACGGACAAAATTAACTCTTGCTAAAAACATTCCTGTCGAATTTATATATAAAAAACGTTTGGTTAAGAATGCACAGTTCAAGACAACACCTACCTAAACCTAAATAAAACCCTATGGTTAGAGGAGCCCGGCCAGTTGCTCATAATTGTAAAACGCGAAGTTCTGTGACAATTTTCACGTTTTGGGGGTAACGCTCATTTAGGGGAGACCAAGGCAAGGGCATCAAGGGTTGAATGCATCAGCTGCATTAATTCAAAAATATTTCGCTGGATGGCAAAACGCGAATAGCCAGCTGACGCGCGATACCGTGTTCCATTTCCCACGAAGACGCCGTCCCGCGATGATCAAAATCGTCGCGTGAGCAATTTATTAATTACTTTTGTGCGAGTTAAGTGACCATTTCTCGACGTAGCAGAAGCTTCATAGAAGCTTAAGGGTGTGTGTTAAGCTGAATGCTTTTATACCATCACAAAACCTATGGCTTCAACATCTGAATTCATTTAGCACGTTGCTGTAGTCGTCCATCGACCGCCATTGTCGGCGTCACATTTTTCTCAACGTGAGAACGGGGCATGATGAATCAATCTTGTCGGGGCATGTTATCTCTGCAACTTTTCACCTGACGATTCGGAGTACCTAGAGGGATTGTGAAAACTGGATGCAACCGTTAACCAGTTGAGCTTTGAGGTTTTGAAGTTATGTTTGATTAGAGACATTCACTTTCATTGGAGTTTTAGAAGCGAAATAAAGTTAAGTTATGCACACATTTGTTTCAGTGACCTTTTACACGTTTTAGCTTACCCCAGGGGTAAAATCAACCTGCCCGGGACCGGGGCTAATTGCATCACCTGTAAAGGCTTTCTGAACATCAACATTTCTGGTGATCTCATTCTTGTTTTACTTACACTAAAACGTATCATGCATTTTGTGTGTAGAAAAGACGCGTCTTTTATGTGGCAGTGTCCATTTTAGTCCGCCTGTCATAGTTTGGTTGCTACAGAGCTTAAAGTAAAAAGTGATGACTGTGCGTATAAGGCTTTGTTAATGGCAGGTTCGCGGGCGATAATACGCGTTTAACGTATGATTTACTGCATTATCTGAAAAAGAGAGACAGGTCTGCACTTTCCTTAACCTCGATATTAAAGGATCCTTCAATTCGGTAAGTTCGGCATTTGTCGGGACTCAGGAGGCATTGTCCCGACAACATAGCTGACTGGTTTTATTTGCTGTACGTTGATTCTTACGCAAGGCCAGTGGGTATATAATGGTCATATTTCGGATAAAATTCCCCTGAAAAGGTCCTGTTAACAGGGAGATCTGTTCAGCTGTTATATCTGTTTGGTAGAAATACAGTGTTTGTTAGAAAATGCGAAATATCGCAACAATAGTGGCATACAAATAGGAAATACTAGCCGATTTCACGATGGGTTATTTTGCGCGAAATGTTTTAAAATGTTTTAGTAGTAGCCGTTTTCACGATGGACTAATTTGCGAGAAATGTTTTAACCCTCGCCCTACGGTCCCGTAGGGTGAGGGTTAAAACTTTTTTCAGCGCCATCCCGAACATCTCAACAGCTGACGGCAGCTACAGCAGCCCACAGACGCTGCTTCTCTAGTCAATTAGCAGGCTGGTCTCCTTCATTCCCTTTGCCTTAGTGAGACACTACACCAGTGTCCCGCTTTCGGACATCCCAGCGATTCGGCCTAGAGCAATGCAAATTGATGCAGCGAAGGTGTCAACACCTATCAGCAGTCCAATTCGCACATGCACTGACCATTTGCTCACGTCTTACGTCGGCATTGCCGGCGGCAAATATGCAGATATTGAGCAATGAAGCTGTATGTTCTGAGGTCACGCATGACGAGAGAACCTATGATAGAAGCTCAGTGAGGAGAGACTTCTCAATGATGAACCGGTGAACCGAAAAATGCACTGCCATACATTGATCCTCTGTCCGGGCTTATTGAAAAATGGTTGTTTTATTGATAAATATCCATGATTAAAATAAAGATGGAATTGTTGAACTGGGACATTGTTTAACTTTGTAAATATATATTGTACACCAGTTGTATGCAAGTTTTTAGCGGTAGCTTTCGAACACTGCTGTGTTCTTCGTCAGCCTGGTTGGGGACAACTAAAAGCACTTCCAGAACCACAATAAAGTTCATAGTATTTGTCATATGAATTATGCAGAATCGTATGACTATTTATCTTATAGATTATGTAATAGCTCGTGACAATTAAAGGGAATAGTTTACTATTAACATGGGGTTTTGAACTAAGATGGCAGATTTGTAGAGCAGATACCAAAGGGGTTTTTGGCTAAAGAATAAACTCGCTACGTTAAGTAGTTTCGACACAGGACTAGTGGGCCCCTTAAAGAAGACAAAGTTTATTTTTTCCTAAACTGCGGCGGTAGTAGAAACTCCTATTAACTTCTAACTTACTGTAAGTAACTCTAAGTAACTTCGACACACAGGACTCGAGGGCCCCTTTTAGAAGAAGTTTCGGGGCGGTTTCGGGTCACGGGGCAGTCTTTCGTGCCCTGAAACTTCTAAAAGCGGCCCACTAGTTTTGTGTCGAAATTATTGTGATAGCGAGGTAATTATTTCACCAGAGTCCATGTTTTATCTGCTCTACAAATGTGCTATCTGGGTTCAAAACCCTTAAATGTGAACCATTTAAAATACCAGTATTATATTTCAGGACCCTTATACCATTCCAATAATTGCTTCAACACTTTTAATTTAATATTGATTTGACCTTCTAATACTTGAGCTTACAGTTTTCGACCTTGTTGTTCCTGGTATACGCTAATTGTACCTATGTCACACTCCATTTGTAAGGTTTCTCAAATTAAACCTAACAAAGTCACTTTAAAATGTGTTGATAAACAGTGGCTTCACACCGACCACTTAAAGAGCAACCTTCTTTCTCAGCCTTCATAATTAGCACTGAAAACAGACGCTGACCCTTAATTTAACATGCATAACGCTGTCGTAGATTGCTATAAAAGAATATTGCATGTGATGCTGCTGGTCAGCACATTTACACTGAACATACGAACACCTCTGCATTAACCCTATTCCCTGCGGGCGGCCAGAATTACGTTAACCTGCGGGGGGCAGATTCCGCCCCCCCCAGAGATCTCGAAACCGCTCGCGATTTTGATTGGGACAACATCCATTCGATTATTCGTGACGAATATTTATTTTTGATCACAAGAAATTACTTTTTTGCTCTAAAATGGGGGGCGCAGGGGGCAAAATGCCGAAATTTGGGGGTGTTTTTTTGAAAGGTCATCTGTGGCCTATGTGAATTCGACCGATTTGCCTGTAAAAACGGTTTTTGAGCTTCCGAAATGTCATGTTCTTTAATGAGTAAAAAGGAAAGTCAAAACAAAAAATCATAGGTGCAGCTCAGGGATAAAAATGGGGAGAATTTTTGATGAAAATTGTGCTTTTCCTTAGTGTTGTGGACGTGGGAACGTCACATGTGGGCTTTGTTGCTGTTTTATTGGTTAAATGTAACAAATTGTGCATAGGCGGATTCAGTAAACAACGTGGGGGGCACATACGTGGCGGAAAACGCTTTTATCATCTTGCTTATTTGAAGTTGGGCCCTAACTGACGGAGAATATCGCTCCATTTTATGTACTGAGTGCGCCTTTGCCCAAAATCTGTATAATCCCACTTATGTATGATGTACAAAGATCGACTTAAGTTTCTGACGCTTTTATTCCCCGGCAAACTACGAAGGCAAGTATGCGCCGCACACCCGCATTCGAAACGACTTCTCAAAAACATGACCCTGGAGCCGCCTCTGCTGGACCGATTTTTTCAAATTTTTCACAGAACACGCGTCATTCATATTTAGGAAAAGTCCGAAAATTTCAAGACGATAGACGTAACGGTTCAGAAGCCGGCGGGCGAAAAACTACAACGAGGGGCAGAATCTGTCCCCCGCAGGGAATAGGGTTAAAGGGAATAGTTCACTTGAAAAACACGAGAAAAAGCTCAGAAATGAATGAAGAGAAGCAGAAATTCAGTATATATTACTAGTAAGTCAAAGAAACCTATATTTTACGCGGAAAAAGCAAATTTTAAATGTCAATTATTTTGTGATAATTCATATTTTTTCCTCAAAGGTAATGCGAAATCCATCTGGTGGAAGCCGCAAACGTCATCGATTTATGATGGATCGGTGGGCGTTACTGGTGGTACTTGCCCAAGTACTTGTTGAGATGCGGAAAATAAACGCTTTGAAAACGCATCAAAGTCTTGCTTTAAGTGGTTTCGTCTATTATATTTCACTCCTAGCTCAGGTACCCGACGTTTTCGGGAAATGCACGGGCACAGGCTTTGCCTGCCTTGGAAAATTGAGGTTCCTGGATTAGTTTATTTTCACCACTCAGCCACCAGTTTCCCTGAAAGCGAGCTATATCATGCAAGGCAAGCGGTTAATTCTTCAGCAACGCACCTCCAAATTTACAGGGGGTAAACTCCCAAAAGTATCTAGGCACTATCCAGAAGTCTTAAATTTCCAAAATTCACGAGATTGACTCCATGAATTTTTAGAAAGCGCCATGCTGAAAGAAGACTAATTTCTGGTTAAAAATAAGCCAATTTATCAACTAACGCTACCAAGAAACCAGTTGTGTAGAAAACATATAGTTATTCTAAAGAGCATGCTGAAGAAAGCGGCATGCGAGAGCAACATGCAAGAAAGAGAAAGCAACATGCAACAAAGAAAGCAGCATGCAAGAAAGCAGCATGCCGGAAGGAAAGCGCCATCTGAAGAAAGCAACTTATTCTGGTAAAAATATAGGCCAATTATCACTAATGCTACCAAGAAACGCATGCGAAATGATGATACTGTGGTTATCATTGCTTTGAGACTAATTCTGGTAAAAATAAGCCAATTTCACTAACGTACCACACATATGAGTTTTTGAAGCACACATATGATAATCATTCTTTGGGCTAATACGGTTAAGTATAGGTAGTTTTTCTTTGAATCGAGAGCGTTCTCAAAATGATACATAAACAACAAAGGTTAACTTCAACGATCAGGGCCAGGTAAGCGGTGTAGGCAGCGAATGAATAAGTCACGGGCACGGGAGTGCACGCCTAGAACACAAAACAATAGCTGTTCGAATTCAGCCTTGTCTTGGTGGAAACGATACGTAGACCATGAGTCATAGGACAGATCTGACATTTTGTTGGGAAGTATCATACTTGATTTCGACTGATTTCGACATTAGTGGCGCATTGGCGCAATGCTAGAACTGCTCTATAACTTGCAAATTTAGCCACTAAGGAAATCTGCAAATTATCGGATAAGTCTTTCTATAAGGGAATACTTGACATTTGCAAGCATAAATGCAAACGGAACTGCGAACAAATAGCGGAGATTCTCGATCTGGGCTTAGGTTTTTTTGCGGTAAGAGGTCTGTGTTACCGCATTAGGTACTGGACATTAAAGGAGCTTTTGCTTTTTTAATAGAAGAAAGAAAAAGATGGTGAGTAATGTGGTGTTGCCACCGTCGCTCCATGTCGTGCTCTGAGGCGTCCGTCTGGATTATGTGTCAAAGGTAATGCACGGTCTACACGTCACTGGGTACCGGTCTGCCGGTCGGCTCCTATCACTCAGCGGGAGGCTGCGCCGCGGGCCGGCCATGAAAAGCGGCACGCGCGTACTGGTGCGAGGCTGGGGTTCGCGTGAGTGGAGACAACTGAACGTGGGGACAGATTCCACAATTTGTACCGGGCCTGGACAGTTCAGGCCAGGATGAGACGCTAAGCACATACGCTACAGACGTTTTTATAAAATGTTTTTCGAAGATTTAAACATCAAAATCACTATGCAATAGCATTACCTGACAAAGTTCATTCTTGGCATAAAAATAATGAGGTACTGAACAGTATGTTTTTTTCCAGACTTAACTTTTCCCAAGTCTTACGTATCTGTGCGTCATATCATACGTCACTCAGTCCAACAATCAGCCAAATCAGCGATTGGAGTTACCGGGTATACCGGTCCGACTTTTTGACTGAATATAACTATTAAGAGGTATCTTGGAAAATGTGAAGGTCACAAGTCATTTTCGAGCATGCGCCACAACATGGCTATCTCAACTCAAAACCCTATGTTAAAGGTGAACTATTCCCTTTAAGTGTTGCAAAAATGGCTTGAAGTTCAACAGGATTAGCCATAAAATATAATTCAAGCAGCTATTTAAGTCCACTGATAAGCTTGTTTGACTTATGCAAAACGCTTATGAGAGGTGTCTCATGACTATGCTTTCCGTTAAATCACATTACTGATCAGGCCACCCACGTTTTGAAAACTAGAGCAGGCTTCATGACACTCATCGCACTTTGTGGCTTTGATACGGTGAGTTTCTGTTGTCACTCATCAATAATTGATGCATGATATTCCTCGCCCTGGTGGGCGTCATTTTGATCCCTCCCTCAGGTGTTTCCGGAATAGCAAAACCGGCGGTGCGCAGCGCCACAAAATTTTGCACAGCAATTTGGGCACCCACACGTTTTCAAAGTTTTGACCTCAGGTCATCTCAGGTCAGGTCGCCAGGTGACGTCAAGTGACCTTGCCTTCCAAAATGTTTGTGATCGTGCCAAAGCCACGGCACTTGTCCCAGATATTTCAAACTTACAGGATTTCATAAGGTCAAAAGTACTTACAATCAGTTAATCTCGGATTTTGTATCAGTGGCCTAAGTCAGGTCAATTGTCTGACCACCTCATTAAAAATGAACGGGGAAATATACAAATGCTTCCGTTTCAGAGAATATGCATTGGATCACGCCAATTATTTCAGAATGTCATTTTAGCTCATTCTTGACAACCCAGGTGCAATCGTTGCACAGTTATTTTTGTAATGTCTTTTGCTGTTATCTAAGGTCATCAGCCTTCGCGTTCCACACCACCAGGCTCGACTCACTCAGAGCGCTTGCCCTTCCCTAATGTTCCTAGTTGCCAACGTCTGTTTGCTGTTCTGTCAGACTGCCTATCGACTACCATCAGTCATCCACGCTGGCCATTGCTCTGACGGCTTCTCTGTTTTCTGTATCAATATGCTTTGCTCGAGGTCATTAGTTGAAATTTCGATATCCATCGACTCTTATGCTGCAGGACTCTTCCGACTTCCTCTATCTTCCTTTCTTTTTGTCCCTCTCTTCCACTCTTTGTCCCTCTCTTCCTCTCCTCTTCCTTTCTTTTATGATCCCTCTCTCAACTCTTTTCCCCTCTTTCCTCCTCCTTCTTACTTTCTCTCGTCCTCTCTGTCCATCTTTCCTTCTTCTTTCCTTTCCCTTCATTTGTCCCTCTCTGGATTCCACGTTATCCCTTCCCGACTCTCTCCACCTCACCTCCACCTCCACCTCCACCTCCAGCCTCCACTCACTCCACCCTCCACCTCCACCTCCACTACCCACCTCCACCTCCACCTCCAACCTCCCACCTCCCACCTCCACCGATCACCTCCACCTCCACTCCACCTCCCCTCACTCACCGTCCACCCTCCACCTCCACCTCACCTCACCTCTCTCTTCTCTCTCTCTCTTCTCTCTCTCTCTCTCTTTTCTCCTCTCTCTCTCTCTCTCTCTTCTCTACTTCATCCTCCTCTCTTCTCCTCTCCTCTCCTCTCCTCTCCTCTCCTCTCCGGCGCGGCGGCCGGTCGGCTGGCCGGGGAAGAATGTCGGCTATCGATTGGTTGGCCAGTAGGCGGCTCGGCCGTGGCGCGCCCGGCGGCGACACTCGCCTGTGCCCATGGCCCGGCCTATTACCATCTGAAAGGAGACAGCCACCCGGCGGCGGCCGCGGCGCGCCACGCAGTGCCGCACGCGCCGGCAGGGACGAGAGGAAGCAGGCGATGGATGGTCAGTGGCTGGTTATTAACTGATGTCAGCGGTCAGCGGTCAGCGGTCAGTGGTCAGTGGTCAGTGGTCAGTGGTCAGTGGTCAGTGGTCAGTGGTCAGTGGCCACGTCATCAGTCAGAAGTCTATAGTCAGTAGGTCTAAAAAATATGTTATTATCAAGTCAAAACATAAGTTTGCCAATAACAAATTACAAAATGTCAATGGGTTTTAAAGAGCCTCGGATTGTGTATACCATGGTCACGGATTATTGTATATAATCCGTGCCATGGTTATGGAATTTAACATACTAACAAAATGCGAATATTTTGAAGTGCAACGATATACTTAAGGTAGATGACCGGCTTGATTAAAAAATGTGCGTTTTCACCACTCATTTTTAATTTGATTTTGTATTTTACTGTACTGTTTTACTGTATACAACACTATTCATTAGTCACGAAATATCTGTATTTAAGCCATATTAGAGCTCCTTAAACTACTCAACCCATGTTGAGAGCCGGTCAACATGGTCAGAGGCGCCTGCCTGTCCCGCCGGCGGCCCGCTGCAGGCTGGTCTGTCGGCTGCGGCCGGGCCCGTCTGGAGATGGCCCTGTCTGCTGACTAGGCCGCTAGGCTTGACTGAGTCACATCCAGCACTGTGACGTCAACACTGCGGAGCAGACACCCATCTGCAGCCGTGACGTCATCATGACAGTCTGTGACGTTACCACGGCAGTGGTCCGGTCGCGGGTATAATGTCATCTAAGTAAAACATGGCCAAAGTAGTCGTTCTTTGAAAGGTCAATAAACAACAAACGAGTAGCTAAACTCTAACGTCGCTCCTGCAGTCTGCAATTGTGACGTCACTGCATAAGTGGTTCAGTTGCGGTCAAGAATCGGTGTTGTTCTGGAAAATGTCATTCGTTGCTATGGAACTCGGTTTACAAGCTGATCATGTTCATCAACAGCTCAAATGAAGCCATCGTCAAATCAGTACCAGGTGGAGTACTTCAAAGACAAAACGCAGCTCAAGACTAGTCTGTAGCATTAGCTGAGCGTGCAGAGTATATGTCGAGTCAGCTTATACTGCAGTGTTCAGCACTCCCTCTCCAGCTGCCGCCTATCCCCTCAGCACTCCTCCGGCTGACCTGGTTGCCTTTTTACCACACCGCCACTATTTCGGCAGTCGGCCAAGAGTTGGGCCGGCAGGGAACGGCACTGACACGAGCCCGGCGTCGCTCAACCCTATTCCCTACGGCCGGCCAGAATTACTTTAACCTGCGGGGGTCAGATTCTGCCCCCCCCCCCCTAGATCTCGAGAACCACTTAACCGATTTCGATGGGATGAATTCCATTTGTCATGACAAGATTGTTCTTTTAGGATCATATTTTTTCTAAAAAAATGGAGGACCAGTGGACAAAAAGTACGATAATTATGCCATTGCAGCTATGTGGTTCGACAGATTTCCATGCCTGAAACGTTTTTGAGCTTCCAATGTACTGGTCTTCAATATATCAAAAGGACAAGCACCAACAGGAAAAATCATAGGCGTATTCATGGATGAAAAATGGGGGGTCTGATAACAAATATGTCCTGTTCGTGAAAGTTTCAGACGATATGAACGTCACATGTGTGATTTTTTGTTGTAATTTGTTAAATGTAATGTTTTGCACATAGGCGGATTCAGGTAAACAGCGTAAGGGACACAATGTGCGGAACACCTTTATAAAATTACTCATTTGAAGTTGGATCTAATTGGCATAGGGTATTGCCTTCTATTTTATGTACCTGTGTGTGCCTCTGCCCCAAATATGTACAATCTAAGTGTTAATTATATATATATTGCAGTGACATCATCCCTAACCCATTTATTGCACCGCAAACTACGAAGAAAGACGCGCCGCATAGCAGCATTCGTAACACCCTTTTAAAAACATGAGCCTGGAGCGACCTCAGCTGAGCCGATTTGTTTCACAATTTTAACACAACACGCGTAATTAAATTATATGAAAAGTCGCACAGGTTCAGGACGCTAGACTTAACCCTATTCCCAGCGGGAGGCAGATTCTATCCCCCCGGTAGTTTTTCTCCTGCCGCTTATAAACCGTTACGCCTAGCATTCTGAAACTTTTTGAATTTTCATATAATTAAATGATGCGTGTTGTCAAAATTTTGAAAAAAATCTGTCCGGCAGAGGCGGCTCCAGGCTCATGTTTTGAGGAGGTCATTTTTTAATGCGGTTGTGCGGCGCATACTTCCATCGTAGTTTGCGGTGGAATAAAAGCGTCAGAAGCCATGTCACTGCTATATACGTCATACATACTTGGATTATACATATTTTGGGCAGAAGCACACTCAGGGTACATAAAATAGGAGGCGATATCCTCCGTCAAATAAGGCCAAACTTCAAATTAGTAAGATGATAAAACGTGTTCCGCACATAGTGCACCCCACGTTGTTTACCTGGATCTGCCTATGTGCAATATATTTTATTTTACAAATTTCAGTAACAAAGCCCACATGTGACGTTACTATCGTCTCAATCAATCACGAACAGCATATATTTATTATCAGGTAAAATATCCCCATTTTTCATCCCTGAGTACGCCTATGAATTTTTATTTTGGTACTTGTCCTTTTTATATACTGAAGAGCATTACATTGGAAGCTAAAAAACGTTTTAGGCATGAAAATCTGTCGTATCACATGGCCGAAATGACCTTTCAAAAATAACCCATAAAATTCGTATTTTTTGCCCCCTGACACCAATTTTTTAACAAAACATAAATTTTGAGATTCTCAAAGAGAGATCTTGTCACAATAAATCGAATGGTGTTGATCCTATTGAAATCGGCTGAGCGGTTCTCGAGATCTTGGGGGGGGGCGAATCTGCCCCCCGCAGGTTAACGTAATTCTGGCCGCCCGCAGGGAATATGGTTAACGGTTTTGAAACAGCATGCGAAAAACCAATGGGGGGCAGAATCTACCCCCGCAAGGAATATAGTTAAGGGCCTGCTGGATTGGTGGCAGCTGTGGTTGAACGACGAATAATATATCATCCGGAAAGCTATAGATATCAAGGGCAATGTCTTGCTGGCACGGCTGAAGGAGATGAGCCGCGACATGATAGGAGTGCTGACTGAGCTCGTTGGCAGCGGAATATGCATTAGAGTTATGCCGATAGCTGAATCCGCGCCTGCTGAGACTAGATCCATATTGAGGAGAAACGTAAGAAGAGGCTGGAAAACTATTTGCACGGCTAATGCTATGCTTTGTATGCCTCAGATGAAGTTAAAAGATCATACTATAAAGCTCAGCATAATGAAGTAATCAGATAAGCCGTATGTCATGCTTCTGCGTTGATTTTGGCATGAAAATCAATGGGTCAAACTTCTTGACCACTCCGTCAGACCATCAGTGACCACTCCATCAGACCATCCGTGATCACTCCGTCAGACCATCCGTGACCACTTCGTCAGACCCTCGCATCAGACTACCGTGGACGATCGTTACCGAAAGTGATCGCTTCCGGTGTGTGGCCTGCGGCAGGCGGCTCGGCTCGGCTCGGCTCGGCTCGGCTCGGCTCGGCTCGGCTGCGGGCTGCATCTGGGTCAACAGGGTGGCCGTGCTACCGGCCGGTGCAAGCGACGCTCCAGTTTGTTTGCCCACAAAGACCGGTCGGCCGGGGGCGGGGGCGGGGACGGGGCGGGGGGAGCTGTGTGTTCAGCTATCACCGCTGTCAGTAGCGCAAACACGGCGTCGGAGAGTCTTGGTCAGCGCGAGTACGACAGTGTTCAGAGACGAAGACCAGCGTGAGCCCGATAGAGAGGAGATAGAGTTAACTGAGCACGGACACAGCGAGGTTTTTTCGTCGTTTGGTGATTGTTAATCAAAAAGATGACTTAAAGCTGACATGAATCAGGATATATGAGGTCTGGTGCTCCTCTTCTTTCAGATGGAAGCAGTAATTTCTGACTTTAGTGTGGTTATTCATCATTTGGTAGTTTTAAATTGAGCTGTTCGTTTGTATTTGGATAGATAGAGTTATATTGTAGTCTCCTTTGCAGAAATCAACATTATTGTGTATGAATATCTCTGATTCTGAAGACATTACATTTACTCTAAAACACATACGGATAAAACCAGCACTTTGATCATATCAGGGTATTTAAAAAGCAATTTTGCTCTTCGATCATCCGTCTTCTTTGCGCCTAATATTGTGTACCAGCATTAGCAATGCTAAGCATTAGACTAGCATTGCTAGTTGTTATTAGACTAGTTGTTCTTAGAATTAAGGGTGTGACTACCCCTTTTTACGACTTAATAATTAGTGTTAGTTTCCCTTCGTTCCCTTATTGCGCAGGCCGCCACTGCACCGTCGCGTCCTTGGCGTCAAGCTATGCGGTACAGCATAGCTGCAGGCGTTTACTACTACTGCCATCTAGGGACAAAAGTAGAAACTGACATGCATGCCGCTGCTTTTTGGTCTAAGCCCTAGAGAGATAGCCATGTTTTCAACGGGCGTCTTATATACAAGTTATTATTGGAAAAATCCACCACTGCATTTTGTTTAACTATTTTTGGACGAGTATGCACACACATATATGGGGAATGTTCCACAGCACTCTCAACCGGAAGAGACCGCGGCGGGATAAAAACCTCTCCGTTTGAGGGTGCTGGAACATTCCCCATATATGTATGTGCATATATTCATGTGAACACCAGCGCGCCGTTTGAGACGCGGTAAAGCAGAGCACGGGAACGGAAAGAGAGTATTTCCAATGTAAGCAGCACGGACAGCGCGCCTCTAATGCGCGACAGTGCGCCACAACTGTCGTCACATAACGTTAGCTTTCCTCCACCAGTCTCAACCGCTCGCCGAGCGATGCAGGTTCTGCTCAGCCGATTGAGGTTAGTGAAGGCTCAACCGATTTTAGTTGAGGCGTGGGAACGACCGGTGGAGAAATGAAGCCTCAACCTAATCCAGTTGAGGGAGCTGGAATAGCCCCACGTATTCGGACGGGGAGCAGGAAGCATCCTAACAGATATTTATATCACTAAGCCAGGGTGCTACCCGCCTCGCCACGACGGCTCCATCTTACGTCATGCATTCTTAGATTACCAGACGAGTGCTGCTAAAAGAAGATACAGATATTACATTGCAAAAAACAGCAACAAGAAAACAGCAATGGTCATTGGAGGGGCCTGAAAAGGATAGTTTGGGGGAATGGACAATGCTATGGGCACGCTAAGAGATCAAGGGCATAGAGCAAGGTAGGGGACGGAGCAAAAGGGATTAAGCGCGGCAGATGCCGGTGAAATGGCTTCGACAGAGGTGTCGTGAAAAGATCGGCGACCGACGTGCACGATCACCAGACAGAGTGAACGCAGTGCAGCGCTGAAAGCAAAATTATGGACAGAAAAATAAGGCAATGTAACGAATAATAGGGCTGCATACAGGTCAAGGAACTGAACGGGGCACGGCAGGTGGTCCGAGTAGAAAACAAGGCACGACAAAGGGATTAAGTAAAATCACACAGGGCCAGGCATACAACAAGAAACAAGGCAGGAAGTTTGGCAAAGGCCACAATACGGGACAAGTTACGGTGCATGGGATAAAACGCAGGTACGGTCAGGTGCGAAGTGCATAGTTCCGGGTAGAAAACAAGACAGGACACGACTCAGGATTAACAGTATTGCAAAAAGTACCGTTGGGGCAAATTTTTATCTTTGACGACATGGCAAGTTTGAACTTCGACGACAGGGCAGATGACAAACAACACAGAATGCAGAATACAGGGCATGCAGCGAAGTTGTGCTCCTGCGATATCATTGGATAACCTATGTGATGAAAATATAAAAATATGCAGAATGATGATATCCAAATGTGCTTTGCTTAACCACATCGACTTGCTTTCCGGACTCTGTAAGTACTGTTATGATCTGCTCAAGTGCTCACCACGTTGTTCGACGTTTTTTTCGTTCGCCTGATTACTCTTATGTTGTCCCCGCTGACACTCCTAATGCAATATCCGATGCAATGTAATGTAATGTTATGCTTTCTTCCTCCCGAATAGATGAGCGTACCATAACGCATTGTCTGTTCTATTCCCTAGCCTCTCATTGCCGTCCTCCTTAGCATCCTTTTCCTTTCGGTCTTTCTTTCGCCTGTCGTCTCCATCCTTGCTCAATCTCTTTCCATGTGCTGTTCTGCCCAGAACCTTACACCTTAGAGTATGTATTTATTTCTGAACTTCCCTTTGTGTTACCAGCCACCTAACAGTTATTTTTCAGCCCGATGGGATTTTGAACAAAGAGCGCATGTCGAAAACATCGTTCGAACGGTCTCGTTATTTGACAATTTTCCTAGCGATGTATATCAGAGCAACATTAAAGGGAAATAATCACCTTATATGTTTTGTTATCAACAATTCGGCTTCTGTTATGGTAAAACAATGATTTAATTTAAATTTAGGAATTAAATTAAATAATTCCCTCATTTAATGTTGTCAGTTTTTACTAATTAAAAGCAAGTACACATACTGCTTTCGAAACTCTTGAACAGTGTTCTTCCATCACTATTTCCATCACTACACAGCGCACCATATCTGGCGTAGGTATTTAAAATTGTTCAACGCTGGACAATGTCCCTGAAACAAATTGCCGACACTAAAGGTAGAATGTTGTGAAAACGCACAATGAACTTTGATGTAGTTTTCAGCTGTTTTATTATTTGTTATTTTTTTGGGGAATAAGTGACTCTTTTTCATGATATTACAAGGCATAGTGTTGTATTCAACTAGTAACGAAACCATTAAAATTTATAATCTAGAAAATAAAAGAAGCAATTTTCAAAAATTGAGGGTCACAGCCACTAAAAGGCCGCCATATTAGACACACATATAACTGCTAATTTGGTTACGTGTTCATTGAATAGCTGTTTTATACAGAGGATCTACGGGCATTAAATCACTACAAGCAGAACGCAAAATATATTTTACGTTCCATTACGAGAAAAAAAAAATACGGGAAAAGTCCGCAGTTTGATGAGGACTAAAAAAGCTTGCAAGCACCTTGCAGGTACCGGTCGTTTTAAGCGTGGAACGCTTACCAACTTTGAATTACAATATCTTTCAAAAGTAAAGTTTGTATGCAAAATGTAAGGAATTTACCATATATTTTGGTCTCGCCTGTCGATTTCAAGTGATAACTTCGTTTTAGTGGAAAAAGGTGATAATTTTCCTTAAAGCCCGACGGCTGATAATCGGAGAAAAAATGCATTTTAAACAACACCACTGAAATCGTCATTGATTAGCACAACTTCATAAAGAATCCTCCTGTATACCAGTGGGTAGGAATTCCTGTCCGACTACGTTATCGCACTGCTTGCCCTTGGCTGGGATACTGGGATAGCCTGCGCCTGCTGCGGTGGGGAGGCAGTGACCGTGATCAGGTGAGGTCAGTGGCCGGGGTAGACCATGTCTTGGCTTTGTGGTATGTGAACTATCGATTGCTCTTATTTCTGTCAGCGGCAAAATCTGCATGGTCTGATGGTGTGGCAGGGTGTACGCGACAAGATATTCTTAGCAAAGGGTTGTGATCACAGAAGTAAATTCGAAACAAAGTGTTTAGACTTAGCTTATATTAAAAAAGCTTCAACTCGAGCTTGTTCGGAAACATGGTTCAACACAGGCGCGCTTCCGACCATCCAGCCCTGCTCACACAAACTGACTCCCCCTACCCCTCCCCACCCTATCAACATTGTCCGTTGATCTGTCACAATGCCGGACCCATGGACAAACCCTCCTGCCAGTAAATGATCAATATTAGGTGATTTAATATGCTAAAGCCTTGGCGAAGCGAACGTTTTCCAAGCATTATTCACATGGATTGGCCAATATAAAGTTGCTGAACAACATGGAAACGGAAATTTACCGGTTCC
>VOPJ01004225.1:30081-74417 GCA_014673585.1 Semibalanus balanoides | reverse complement strand
ACAGCATTCAAAAACACTATACAACTCTCTGAATGGCCACTAACCATCATTTTGTTCACTTGAGAAAAAAAAAGTTTGGATTTCTGTTGAAAAACAAACTGTTTAAATTTGGACCAATCCGGTCGCAGGCATGTTGTTGTTTTGATAATACCGGGTCATTGCAAGCACGAAGGAACATATGCTGAAAAGCAACAATACACCTGCGGTGGATAGTTCACGGGAAAACCTCGCTGCCAGAATGTGCCCCGTGACAGAACGTGCCCCGTTCTCCCCTACTCATACTTGGGAGCAATCAGTGATTCAAAAATACAGTTTTTGCTTTGAAATTCGGTTTGGGGTACTGTACATATGTGGTTCTCTTACATATCTTCCGTTTTTTGAGAATATTGAAAAATGCTGATTTTGAGGTAATTTTCTAAACAAATCACTTATTTTTTCGGGGGTCCAAATATTTTTTTATAAACCTCCGAGATTGCCATTTTTACCCCTTGTCATTTCATATCTTTTAACGTTCATTAACTGCATTTTGCTTAAGGAATGATCTTTGTACAGCCTGTTAGAGTTTAGTTGATATTTGCGTAAAAGTCGTGTGTAGTGATGTCATTAAATGTTATGTAACTCAAATAGTTTTTCAAATTTTAGCACTGAAGACGTCAAATTGATGTAGAATAAGGCATGTGAAGTTTTGCGTTGCTAGCACTGTTCGTTTGTGAGCTATTGTGAAAATCCCTGAGGGGGGTGTCGCCCCCCCCCAGCCAATGGTGGGTTAATGTGCCGGAGTGAGCCCTCCTGGGCCTGATCATTCAGCTCGAATTTTGTCACTAAATCTTAATCTGCCGACGAACAGCCCATCGCATGGTGACGATAATGCATCACCAACGGGAATACGGCGCTTGATTGATTTCAGCTTCATTTACAAATCGCACACAATGCGTCGCTGGTGTAGGTGATTGGTGTCTGGTCATCTCGATGAAGATGGCGCTCCCATCCTCAACAAGGATGACGGTTTCCAGAGCATCTTCTGCAATATGAAATACAATAAAGGTTGATACAATGTTCAGGAGAGCGACAGCGACAGCGTTCAGCGTACAGTGTATAAAGGTTGATACAATGTTCAGGAGAGCGACAGCGTACAGCGTACAGTGTACAGTGTATTAAGGTTGATACAATGTTCAGGAGAGCGACAGCGTACAGCGTACAGCGTACAGTGTACAGGGTGTAACACAATGTTCAGGAGAGTCGACAGCGTACAGCCGTACAGCGTAAAGGTATAAAGGTTGATACAGTGTTCAAGGAGAGCGACAGCGTACAGTTACAGCGTGCAGTGTAAATAGGTTGATAGATGTTCAGCGAGAGCGACAGTCGGTACAGTGTACAGCGTACAAGTGTATAATAATGTTGAACAATGTTCAGGAGAGCAACATGCGGTAACAGCCGTCAGCGTACAGCGTACAGTGTAGTAAAGGTTTGATACAATGTTCGGAGAGCAACATGCGTAACAGCGTACAGTACAGTGTACAAAGGTTGATACATGTTCAGAGAGCAACAGCGTAACAGCGTTACAGTGTACAGTGGTATAAAGGTTGATTACATATGTTCAGGAGAGCTGACAGCGTACAGCGTAACAGCTACAGTGTAATAAGGTTGATCCAATTGTTCAGAGAGAGCGAACAGCGTACAGCGTACAGCGTACAGTGTATTAAAGGTATTACAGATGTCAGCGAGAGCGACAGCGTACAGCGTACAGTGTACAGTGTATTAAAGGTTGATACATGTGTAGGAAGCGACAGCGTACAGCGTAACAGCGTAAGCAGTGTACAGTGTATAAAGGTTGATAAATGTGTCAGGAAGCGAACAAGCGGTACAGCGTACGCGTACAGTGTCAGTGTATAAAAGGTGATACAATGTGCGGGAGCGACAGCGTAACAGCGACAGTGTACAGTGTATAAAGGTTGATACAATGTGCAGGAGAGCGACAGCGTACAGCGTCAGTGTACAGTGTATAAAGGTTGATACAATGTCAGGAGAGACGCGTTTAAGCGTACAGTGTAAAGTTTAATAAAGTTGATACTGTTCAGGAGAGGGACAGTACAGCGTACAGTGTACAGTGTATAAAGGTTTGATCACAATCGTTCAGGAGAGCGGACAGCGTACAGCCGTACAGCGTTACACGTGTATTAAAGGTTGATACAATGTTCACAGGAGAGCGACAGGCGTAGCGCGTAAACAGTGTGCAAGTGTTATAAGGTTATCAATGTGCAGGAGAGCGGACAGCGTAACAAGCGGTACAGTGTACAGTTAATAGAAGGTTGATACAATGTGCGGAGAGCGCAGCGTAAGCGTCGTTGTACAGTGTATAAAGGTTTGATACAGATGTTGCAGGAGAGCGACAGCGTACAGCGGTACAGTGTGCCAGTTTAAAGGTTGATTACAGTTAGGAGAGCGACAGCGTACAGCGTACAGTGTACAGTGGTATAAAGGTTGATACATGTGCAGAGAGCGACAGCGTACATAGCGAACAGGTCAGTGTAATTAAAGGTTGATAACAATGGTTCAGGAGAGCGATACAGCGTACATGCGTCCAAGTGTACAGTGTATAAAGGTTGATACAATGTTCCAGGGAATCACAGTACAGCGTACGTGGTACAGTGTATAAGGTTTGATACTAATGTTCATGAGAGCGAACGGTACAGCGTACAGTGTACAGTGTATAAAGGTTGATACAATGTTAAGGAGAGCGAACAGGTACAGCGTTACAGTGTACAGTGTCATTAAAGGTTGATACAAATGTTCAGGAAGAAGCGACAGCGTACAGCGTACAGTGGTACAGTGGTATAAAGGTTGATACAATGTTCAGGAGAGCGGACAGCGTACAGCGTACTAGTGTATCAGTGTATTAAGGTTGATACAATGTCAGGAGAAGCGACAGTCGTACAGCGTACAGTGTACAGTGTATAAAGTTGATACAATGTTCAGGAGAGCGACAGCGTACAGCGTACAGTGTAGTGTAATTAAGGGTTGATACAATGTTCAGGAGAGCGACAGCGTACAGCGTACAGCGTACAGTGTACAGGGTGTAACACAATTATCCGCACATCTATTTTTGTGCAGTTTCAGCTCGCACTCGTCCCTGTGTGGAGATAGAAGCGGGGAAGTTTCATGAATTCGTACTTGTGCTTCCGGCCCACACTGCCCGGGCGACCTGACCTTTGGGCGGTGACCCGAGTCCTCAGTACGGGACGGGACACCGCCGGAGTCACTTGTCAGTTTTCGTCCAGGGCAACAACGAAAAAAGAATGCAGCCTCTCCTTTCGCAGACGATCATAAGATCAGCCAGAAGATCGTCTTTTGGCAGCTGGTCATCAACAGAAGGAAGCCAGCTGCACGTCTAGCTGAAACGTGACAAGCTGGGGCTTGGCCTGGAGACCCAGCACGACCGCGGCCACAAGACCGCTCTCCACCCAGTGGCCAAGAGAGTCATCCTGATGGCGGCGGAGAAACGTCACCAATCGACTCGAAAACTGTCCCGACAGCTCACCTAGGCAGGTTACATGACCTCCCACATGGTGGTCTACCGCCACATGCGCAACAACCTGGGCATGCGGTCATTACAACTGAAGCGGACGCCTTTCGATACGAGCGGAAAACATGATGTCCGGATAGTTTGTACAGCGTCCCGACTCACCCTGTACAGCGTCCCGACTCACCCTGTACAGCGTCCCGACTCACTCAACCCTGTACAAAGCGCCTAAGCTACCTGTACAGCGTCCGACTCACCCTGCTAAGCGTCCGACTCACCATGTACAGCGTCCGACTCACCCTGTACAGCGTCCCGACTCACCCTGTACAGCGTCCCGACTCACCCTGTACAGCGTCCCGACTCATAAGCCATGGTTAAAAAGTCATTAAAACAAGGAGACATAACTGCTAAATACAAGTACTAACTCAATCCAATGTCTTCTCAGTTACTGCACTGACTCAATCGGTGTTGTGGCATGGCGAATGGTACCAAGTTATTCTATGACCGTGGGTAGTCTAGTGGTGCCAATCGGTGAAAACATTTTCGGAAATCTGAATTCGTCCGAAAATCGGTTTGGTTTCGGACGGACAAAAACATATTTCTTTGGACATTTTCGGACATCCGATGCCCAAGGATGGCTTGTCGTGAAAATCACTTACCCAGTTACTTTTAACAATCAATATTTACCTGTATATAAATGGATATATGATGATTGTGGCTTTCGGATATCTTAACTGCAGCGATCTTTGACACAAACGCCTATACTTATGCATATACCAGCCGTTTTCACGATGGATTATTTTGCGAAATGTTTTAAAACATTTTAAACATTTTAAAATGTTTTAAAATGTTTTGACGACTTTTTCCTTAACCACATAACTTTTACATGTTATTTTTTGCTAGCAAAGTTCATCATAGTTTTTGGATATGTTGGCAGAATTTACTATGTTGACAAAATTGCGCTTTTGGTGGTATTTAGCAAGATAAGCATTGATGTTTCATCTCTACCATAGTATCTTTTCGTAAAGACTACGAAATATTCAGAAACATTGTGTGGCGTGTCTGGCGCTTTTGATACATTTTGGGACGGACAACACCGACAACACAACAGAGCCGACAGAGCCGAGCGACAACACCGACAACACCGACAACACAATGGAGCCGACAGAGCCGAGCGACCACTCAACAGACAACACCGACAACACAACGGACAACACCGACAACACAATGGACAACACCGACAACACCACCGACAACACCGACAACACAACAGACAACACCGACAACACAACAGACAACACCGACAACACACAGACAAACTGACACACAAAGAGCCGACGAGCCAAGCGACAAACCGAAACACGCGACCGAACACAACAGAGCCGAACAGAGCCGAGCGACCACACAACGGACACACCGACAAACACAACAGACAACACGACAAACAACAACAACACCCGACAACACAACAGAGCCGACAGAGCCGAGGCTGACAACACCGACAAACCGACCACACACAGAGCCGACAGAAGCGAGCGACCACAACACGGACACACGACAACACAACAGACAACACAACAGACAAACCGACAACACAACAGACAACAACCGCCACACACCAGACAACACCGCAACACAACAGAGCCGACAGAGCCGAGCGACCGAAAATGCTATGATGCCTAACAATAATCTCGAACACACGTGAGGTACACGTGAATTATTTTAACTACCGTGGCGTGAATGTCATGCTGCGACGATATGATAGCTTGTGAAGCCTGCGATAAATAACTGAGACGGGGCAAGGCCTTATAAATTATTCTGGGGAAGGATCAAGTTTAAAGAACAAAGGAAAGAAACCAGCATTTTTAGTCTTTACTAGCATTTGCGAAATGCGGGGGGGGGGGGCGCATCAATAATTCCCAAACTGAAAAAAGGAAGTGATATTGCATCCATAATTGTGCTTTTCGTATTCGATCTAAGCTTATTTTTAGGAGGCAAGTGTATTTTGAAAGACCACCAGGCAAATAAGAAGCAAAATAAAGATGAAAAATGGTGCAACCGATATTAATTATTTTTTCATTTAACTAATTAATTAACTAGGAATGATACACTTAAAGTTTTACATTCCGTATCATTTTTTTTCTGCTTCCGGACAAATTTAGAGCTAACAATGATTTTTAGACAGTTTCGGACGGACAGCTGACCATGTCTTGGACATCGGTGGGACATTGGACAAATATTTTCTGAAACTGCGCCACTAGTGGGTACTAAAGGCAATGGTTACGGTTAAGTTGTGGCAAAATCTGCGTATAACTCAATGCTGACGTCTGCAGGTATGACGTAATACTACTGCCGAAGCTTCGGGGAAATGAAACTTTGTCTTCTACAAGGGGCCTTTTAGTCCCGCGTAAAGTTACTTGGCGTAGCGAGGTAATTTTTCATCCATAACCCATTTTTCGATCTGCTCTACAAATATGTTATCTCAGTTAAAACCCCATGTTAACCCGGCAATGGCTGGGGTCTCAGCCGAGCGTCATTGGGTGTGAGGAGGGGGGAGGGGGGGGGGGCATTATTCGCCCTCCTCGTCGTTATCTTCCGAACCAAAAACCGCAGCGAGACGCACAAGGCAGCAATCGAAAGCTCTCAATGAGACACATCTAAAGCACACGCAAAATTTTCAAAATAAGATCACGAGTCAGGTCAAAGGTCAAATGTCATATATTTTAGTGTTGGGCCATACATTCCACCCAAAGCCTTAGATTGAGACTATCATCGCACAAAGTGCTCCCAAAAGTATGATGTATCTCCCGTATAAGCAAAATTGAAATTGTGAGCAAAGGTCAAGGTCATGATCAGGTAAATTCAGGTCACTATTGACAAGAGGTCATGCGACACATGTTTTATGCGTTATCTTACACATATAATTCGATTGTAGCAGCTATTTGCACACCTGACCCGATATAAGGTCAAGGTGAGGTCATATATGGTCGCAATTTGAAATAGATAAATATAAAGAAAAATGGCATGTGTGTAAACCAGTTTTGTCTCAGAAATACAGTGGTGTTATTATTTGTTTGCATCTGGTCAAAAATCTCCAAAACGTACTAAAAAAATACGTCAGGAGCCATCAGTCACTCAAAAATACAGATATTGCATTGCAATTTGGTTAACATATTTGGTTCTCTTACATATATTCTGGTTTTAAATATGTGAAAAATAACCTTCTGCTCATGTTATATCTTAATTAAACTTGAAATCGGCATGCAAAATTACACATATATATATATATATATATATATATATATATATATATATATATATATATATGTATATATATTTCGACTTGCGTCATCCTCAGAATGTTCATTTCAACAGTACAACAATAATTGCATGGTGCAAATACGTGCGTCCTTAACGAATGCGGAAAGATCCTCACTATACACTTACAGTATACATTAAGTTATATTCCGGATCCTCTTCACAAGAGTTAAGTCGCTCGGATTCGGAGCTCTCGACATGCGCTACACCCCATCGTCAGCGGCCGCCCGCAAGAACAACATCAAATCTGTTACTGTTTAACGTTAAACATTCTGCTCGAATCTATTGTTACTTATGTTAAATGAGAATCCTATTTACGCTACGGTTAAGAGATAGTACTCATTTTCCGGATTAATTTATAAAAAGGCCAACTTTATGAATGTGGAAATAAGCAATCAATGTAATGGTCCTGTCCAAACTTGCCTAATGCCCTATGTATGGTAAGCATCTTGCATTTATTTTTTACTCAAAAACGTTGGTCCCAGCTTTGCTCAGCACCAAATTCAAGATGGCTGCTCTTATCCTGTTCGGCTGTCAAATTGGCGCAACTGTTACGTGTCTAAGTAGCGCGCCCAAAGCCGAAGCCTACGAATTCGCCGGGACTTGACATTGACAAATATATCTGTGTTGTAAGGTAACGTCACTTAAAACTTGTACGGCCCAAAGTCGAGCCGTAGCCATTTCTGCTGTTTTATTATGAAAAGAAGCTAAGGTTGTTGACAATATAATTAACTGCATACGCATTTTAATTTTAAAGTTCACTGACGGATATTAAGTTTGCAATATTCAAAATAAAATTAAAGCCCGCAAAGAAGTGATTGAAAATAGTGAGGATGCGACTCCAATTTTACGAATGATTGCCAATCATTGAAGGTGCAAATGAATTTTTTGATCTAATGCAGTGGTTCTCAAACGGTGGGTCATGACCCCATTTGGGGTAACGGAGTCATTCTGCGGGGGTCACGAAGGCCTGTGAAGTTGAACCAAAAAATGTTACGCTAAGACAGTTTTGATGCAGTCCTCGGCCAACAATACAACTTTTTGATATGCCTTGTCGGCAACGAAGCCCAGAATTGTGAAATTGGTGAAGAAAAGGGAATAAATACATGTGCGCTCTCAGTCTTTGATTTTATTGCGAGTTGCGACGCTCCAATTGGAGAGTGTAAACACCTGTGCAACTATAGTCAAATTATTTTAAGTTGAATGTTGAGTAACTGGAGCCTTTTCGAAAATAGCACGCGCTATACGCAAGTTATTTGCATGAGATATCTGGAGCGGCCAAATGAGTGGAATGACACTGGTGTAAGACAATTGAATGTGAATGATGGTCAAATATTAAGAAAAAGGTATTGTGTTGCCTATGGGGAAACTGATTTAAATGCCAAGTATTATGGCAAAAATATAAAGTAGATTAAGCTTGCCTGTTGGCGACTGCCTATTTTTCAAGAAGACACGACAGCTACATAAGTCGACGTAAAAATGGACATCAATATTTGACTAATCAATTCACGCAATGCAGCTCCGTGTGCGTGCACTCTTGGCCGCTCCAGTATCTTAAGTAATAACTTGCATATAGCGCGTGCTATTATAGCTTTGTGATCGAGCGCTTCAAAATTCTCAGTTTGTGGCCGAGACCGAAGTCGAGGCCTGCAAACCTGTGAATTTTGAAGCACGAGTCCCACAAAACGATTTAGTGTAGCATGCTGCGCAGCACGAGAATTAGATAAAAAATCAAGTCTGGCAAATTTTACATAAGTCTGGCTTAGTCATGTGATCTAGTTTGGGGGGTTTCCCCCCCCCCCAACAACTCAGGTCACGTGACCTACAGTCCACCTAACACTGCCAGTTAGTGAATCTCATGCCACCTAATTATTATAAGTTCTTTATTGCATGAGTGGCATTTAAATGATTCAGTTTATGAAAACGAGGCCGAAGGCAAGTTAAATAAACTGAAATCTTTAATGCCACGAGTGCATAAAACGGTTTAGTGCATGGCCGTTTCGAGCGAATACAACTTTTTCGAGTACAGATTTCAAGTACAGTTACATATTCTAATGAGCTCAATGCAGAGTCATTGACCTAAGGCTCAGCAGTGTATTATCACTCCCGGGAGTGTATTAACACTCCAGTTAATACACGGCCTAAAGTTAGCACGTGGTCAATGGGAAATACTTATTCGGCCATGCACTAATATAGTTTTATGCATGAGTGGCATAAACTGAATCTTTAATGTAACGAGTGCATAAAACGATTTAGTGCATGGCCGAAGACTGACTGTTTAGAGCACAAGTACCTACATATTTTTCAAGAGTTCAATGCAAGGTCATTTACCTGAGGCGTAGCAGTGTATTTTCACTTTTGGGAGTGCATTAACACTACAGTTAATACACCGCTACAGTTAAGCACATGGTCAATGGGAAAACAGTCTTCGGCGATGCACTAATTTGTTTTAAGCATTTTCACCAAAGCACGTGAGTCAATGGTGAACAAACTTCAGCTGTACACTATTTTCGAAGAGGCTCCAGTTACTCAACATTCAACTTAAAATAATTTGACTATAACACATTGATAAACAACGCTATTTTTGAAAAATCGGTATAGTTTTGAAGGGTGTGTGGGGTAATGGCATCCTCTGACTTATGGAAATGGGTCATTACTTTGGAAGGGCTGGGAACCACTAATCTAATGGGAGGAGTTTCGGGAACCAGACTTGGCAGGTAAAATCGGACGCGCTTAATCTACCGATACACACCAAAAACTCTATATTGGTACGCAAGGTGGCACTATCCGTTCAATGTTGTCAGTTCAGTAGACGTATTGCACTCGGTGCCGCATGTTCATACAGTACTGCGCTGTCATGTTCATACAGTACTGCGCTGTGGGCGGGAGACATAGCACAGTCAGGACAAGCAGTTCACTTTTACATGCACAGTAGCCACCGCTTATTAAGCCCACGGTTAAGACGCCCAGGCGCTTATTACGCCCAAGTTGGCCAGATACGGAATTACACCATATTACCTTAAAGGGAATATAGCACCTTCGGAAAAGTATGTGGAATGATGGAGAAGAATGCCCTGATTACGGTCCTGGCATTCATTTTTGCGAAAAAAAAGTCAAAATTTGGTTGTAATTTTGAAAAAAAAATAATAGTGATTTACATGTGACGTCACATACAATCTTGCGTCACCAAAATGAAGTTTGTGACGTCCCACAAGGAGGGCATCGAACGGCAAGAAATCGTTCCTTGAATCAGATGCGTAAAAACCGGTAACAACTGCGTCGCTGGTTACTGACTCGCAATAATATTGGACGCGATTACAAAATGTGTTGAATGTTTTGCACTAGGGTTTATTCTAAGCATCTTTTAGTAATGTTTTAATAGGAATCCAACTTTACAAATTGACAATGATAGTAACTTAAAACTATATCCACATAAGAGATGAATTTTTGTCCAATGTGTGATTATAGCCATTGAGTGAAAATTCATTAGTTTAGCAGCTGGCATATGCTTTCTATTGCGGATCAATATTTAAGGGGATTTATAGCGGGTTTTTCCAGAATAATTTGAGTTACATAGTAAAACGTAACTTTATCAAGGTGGTAGAGAGGCCCACGGTTACCACAATTTTTTCTGGAAAATGCATCTTCTTTACGGTAAGGACGTTTCAAGTGCTCGGTTGCCCCGCGTTACTTTTTGGCTAGTACTTGGCTGAGGTATGACAGCCGTCTCTGGCCTACGCCCGGAACCACCGGACCAAGGAAAAGAGATATTAAAAGTGGTGGACAGTAATCCCCGATCAAGTACTCGTTATCAGATACAAGTTATTGAAAGGTCAAAGATTTAAACGCTGATAATTGCTGAAATAAAATGGATTAAATGAGCAACCGAGGTCCACTCTCATATGTCTTAAACGTGTTTTAAGCACATACAACTGCAAAAGAGTGCATTTCCTTTCAGGACGGAGACCCGTATAATCCTTTAAGCTAACGGTAAGGGAGCACCATAACAGTTGTGCCTTTGAAGAACTTTGTCCTGTATTATTTTCAAATGGAAATCCAATGAAAATTCACAAAGTTATGGCCAATCATGTTTTTGGGAAAACCAAACTTCTCGTAACAACACAAACTGTCTTATATTTGTTGATGTATCGCATAAACAATGAACATTGACCAGCCACCCATCAACACATTTGTCAACTCACATAGTATCTATGGGTGATGTTTATTTGGAAATCGGTTTCACAATTGGCACAAATATTTTATTTATAACATATCCACCAGAGTGAAATTTGCCCCATTGGCATTTGAAGTAAAAATACCATTAGTTTAGTTACTGAATATGCTTCTATGTGCAGATAATATTGCAGCTACCCGGTTCGAGCTAACCCCATCAACAGTTAGGGCCTTTTTTGAAAGATTCATTGTCTGCATTATTTTCAAATTGAAATCCAATGAAAACTGACAAAGAAAATTGAAATTAATTTTAAAATTGATCAAGTCAACACCTTTCGGTGGCGGACGGGGCGGGCGCAAGGTAACTGAATTACTGGGCGGACGGTTCAAAAAGCGAAGTGCGTTGGAAATCACAGTGGAATAACTACTTATGACGTATGCGAAACGTCACGAATATTGTCCTTGAAAAATATGTCCAAATATGCCCAACGGTTTTTGCGTTCAAACTCAGCAACTAGGTCGTTTTGGAAGGAAAATTTTAAGATTAAGAGGTTTCTCAGTACACCCGACAATCTGGCTATCTCAGTTAAAAACTAATGTTAAAGGTGGTATATTCCCTTTAACGACCATATTAGGAACTTCGGATAAAGCGCCATCGGTTATTAAGCCCATAAATCTCTCTCTTTCTCTCTCTTTCCTCTCTTCTTTTTCTTCTCTTTCTCTCTTTTGCTCTCTCTTTTCCTCGGTCTATTCCGTCTCTCTCTCTCATCTCTCTCGTCTCTCGTCTCGCTCTCTCTTTCTCTCTCTCTCTCTCGCTCTCGGCTCTCCGCTCTCGCTCTCGCTCTCGCTCTCAGCTTCTCGCTCTCGCTCTCGCTCGTCTCTGCTTCTCTGGCTCTCTGGCTCTCTGGCATCTTCTGGCTCTCTGGCTGCTCTGGGCTCTCTGGCTCTCCTTGGCTCTCTGGCTCTAGATCTGGCTCTCTGGCTCGTCTGTTGCTCTCTGGCTCTCTGGCTCTCTGGCCTTCCGTGGCTTCTCTGGCTCTCTGGCTCTCTGGCTCCTCTGGCTCTCTGGCTCTCTGGCTCTACTGGCTTCTCTGGCCCTCCTCTGGCTCTCTGGCTCTCTGGTCTCTGGCTCTCTGGCTCTCTGGCTTCTCTGGGCTCTCTGGCCTCTGGCTTTGCTCTGGCTGCTCTGGCTCTCTGGCTCTCTGGCTCTCTGGCTCTCTCTGGCTTCTCTCCTGGCTTCTTCTCTGGCTCTTCTCTGGCTTCTCTCTTGGCATCTCTTCGTCTCTCTATCTCTTCTCTGGCTCTCTCTCTGGCTCTTGCTCTCTCTCTCTGGCTTCTCATGGCTCTCTGGCTCTCTGGCTCTCCTGGCTCTCGTGGCTTCTCTGGCTCTCTGGCTCTCTGGCTCTCTGGCTCTCTGGCTCTCTGGCTCTCTCTGGCTCTCTCTGGCTATCTGGCTCTCTGGCTCTCTGGCTCTCTCTGGCTCTCTCTGGCTCTCTGGCTCTTTCGGTGGCATTCTTCGACGACTTAAATGCAAGCCAAACATTTATGTTGGATTCACCGACCCCGCATGGCTCCTATCTTAAGCCCACTTCATGCAGTGAGTCATAAGATGCTATCGCCTAGAAAGGCCTTTCCAGATCGTTCGCGAGACCGATCTCGGTGCTTGTTAAGGGTCTCGGTGCCCGTGTGCCCATAGGGGTCGCTTCCGCTCTGATTTCATTTTTTTCTTCTAGGTTTTTTCCCAAACTCACAAACTTAGTCTCTCGCCAACCTGTTGTTTTACTAATTGTGACACAGGTAACTTCTTGACAGTAGACTGCAGTTTTGTCCGGTTAGACATAACTTAATTACTGCATTTTGGGATTTCTGCAGTGTGGTTGGGACCTATTTTTAAGGTACCATTATTTTACCAATTTTTAAGGTCTCATAAAGACAAGGATAATTTTTGTATAATGTAAACTCAAACAAAAAAGAATTTAGAATACAAATGCAAAATGAACTCAGCAATGATCAAAAACTCAAACAATTAAGCTCAGGTCTTTGTAGTTGTGACGTCAAATCCTGGTGAAGTCGGCGGCATTTTCTGCGCGGCAGTAACACAAACTTTTCCCCCTTTAACTAAAAAACTAAAAGGTCTAGAAACACGCGAAATAGTGCTTTCGAACGCTTTCAACAAGCAGATTCTAAGCTTCTTCGTGTATTTGTATCAATTCAATATTGAGGTCACCAGAGGTCACCAAAGGTCAGATTTTCGAGTTTTGGTTTTCGCTTGGGACTCCCCAAATATCTCGGGAACTATGAAAGCTAGGAACAAAGGAAAACAAACATTAGAAAGCTCTTGAAAAATGAATCGCGAATATGTCTTCAGATTTTAGCTCAGGACAATAGCTTCAAACTCCAGAGGTCATCAGAGGGGAATACGTAAAAAAAAATGTTGCAAAGCATATTTTTACATTAGCTTTTTACCTGATAAATACCTACTAGGCAATAATTTTGACGCCATCGTGTTTGTCTCGTTAAGGCGCTTCGACTCATATTATATTTGACTATAGTCAAATTATTTTAAGTTGAATGTTGAGTTGAGTGACTGGAGCCTTTTCGAAAATAGCACGCGCTATATGCAAGTTATTACTTGAGATACTGGAGCGGGCCTCAAGAGTGGACGCATCCTGGATGCCTGCAATGCGTGAATGATGGTCAAAATTATGATGTCCATTTTGTGCGTCGACTTATGTGGCTGGTGTCTTCTTGAAAAAAGCAGGCGCAAAGCAAGTTAATCTACTAATATTTTAGCCATAATACTTTACTTTAAATAAGTTTTTCCTCAAGGCAACACAATATCTTTTTTCTTCATATTTGACCAACATTCACTCAATGCAACATACACCAGTGTGCATCACTCTTGGCCGCTTCAGTATCTCATCCATTCATTTATTCATTTATTGAGAAGCACTTCGGCCTGCACAGGCCATTTGGTGCTGGTAATATCACATGAAAACTTACACTGATGCTTTTCATCATACGTTCATCACATATACATACATCATACGTTCATATCATACGTTCATCATACGTTCATAACTTTCGAAACACTTCGAAACATGCTTCGAAACACATTAACATATACAATGCAAACGCATACAAACAACGCCGAGTCTTTAGTATGCAATCATGCTAAATGGCGTTGTAAAGGCTTGTATCCCGCAAGAAAATGAAAAACAGGTTTAATAATTCGGAACTGTTGTCTCCAAGGAGTGTGGCTAAATTGAAATCTGTTGAGTTGATTTGATAGTATTGTTCAAGACAGTATCTTTTATCTCTATATTTTGGACACTGTAACAGTAAATGTGAAACAGTTAAGTTTTCTTCGCAAGTGTCGCATCTTGGTCGGGGATTTTGTGAAAAAACATGCTTGTGTGTTATAAATGTATGTCCTATTCTTAACCTACAAAATATTTTTTCCTTGTGTCTATTCTTTCTCGATGAGAGCCAAGGCTTTGTAACGGGCTTAATAGTACGCAGTTGTGTCATCGTTGCATCAGCCTGCCACTGTCATTGCCAAAATGATATGACTTTTCGCCGGATAGTAGATTTGATTGAATGCAAAAATTAGATGGTATAATCTGTTATTGGTATCTAAGGCGAGTGGACTTGTTTTGGCGTACTGGTCACATGCTCAATTTCCTCTGATACCACAGTGCTGGGGACCCAAATACAAATAATTTTAATCTGCCAGCATGGTGTAGCTTCGGCATGTAAAGCCCTACGTATGGTCAACTTGTATATGATGTGAAAACGGATGATTAACAATAGATTGCAGTGCGGATTTAGAATCGGAGCAAATAATAACATTTGGTGTGCAAGATTGACGAACAGTATCTCAAGCAATAACTTGCGTATAGCGCGTGCTATTTTCGAAAAGGCTCCAGTTATTCAACATTCAACTTAAAATAATTTGACTATAGGTATGGTCAACTGAACAATTTGACCTTAGGTCAAGATCAAGTGTTGACCCAGATAGGTCATGTTTTATATGGGAAGACGTGCCTCGACGAGACAAACACAATGGTGTCGGTTTCACTTCTCTATCTTCATTGTGTCCAGAGTTATTGACAAACAACTGTTGTTTACCTCGGCTGACCGTGCAGGGTAGAGTTCGACATGGCTGCACCTTTCCTTGGCCTAGCCGCCCCACAGCCATGGCATCACAGCCACAGCCAGCCACAGCCACTCCCGAATGTCAATCAATGGCTGACCGTTGGCCAGCCGTGTTTTGTTTGTTTGTTTTTGTGTAAATTCGTATTATGTATATATTTCCAGTGAATATATTTTTGCTATGACAACTTGCCAGGGCTTCTTTTGACCGTGATTGGTTTGATAAGATTGATGCAATCGCAGGTAGACTATCGCCACAGCGTAGCCAAAGCCATTGATCTAGAGATTTGCCAGTCCAGGCCCATTAGCCATGGGGTTCGGCCGGCCATGGGGATAGCCGCCCCATGTAGAACTCTACTGCGGGGTTCACTGAACAAAAATGACACTTAAGTTTTCAATAATGGCTTATAACAGCTGATCCGAAGGGAATTCGATTGCTCTCCTGCGTATCCTTGTAACAGGAAGCATTTGAGTTGATTATGACCCTGAGACATTCCCCCATTGACTTATAATGGGGAGGTCACGAAATTGACCCGACTTTAGGTCGCTGAAATATGGAATCAAAATTATATGAATTGTTAACATCCATGACCTCATGAAATTCTGTGAGTGTAAAACCGATCATTCAAAAACTGTGACTGTGATACGACCACAAACTTTTTTGGAGGTGGGGTCACGTGACCTGGTCTGGTGACCTGACCTGAGATGACATGAGGTCAATACGCTCAAGATTACTTTACTAATAAGGTTTGTTCACTAGGTAAAAATTGAAGCCTCAGTGACGTCACAGAGCTTTTTTAGGATTTGGCAGGAATGTNCCCCCGCCTCCGATGCCCATGCCCAAAACTTTAAGTACAAAGAAATGACTCAACGATATAGGATTGAAAATGACCTCTAATTTGACTTAATAATAAATTAAGTTCCATATCCTTTGGGACGAATTTAGCAAAAAAAAAGTAAAGTAAGTCAACTTTCCTGGGGGGGACGTCCCTCTCCAATTTTTTAACTGGGGGGACGCGTCCCCCCCGTCCCCCGTCTCCGACGCCCATGTGTATTTGTATTCTATTTACATCTGGTCAAAAACCCAACTTTCGAGCATCTAAGACAGCCATTGAGGAGAGAAGAATGTGATTTTCATTCTTTTGACGTTTTTCGTTTGAAATTTTCTTTATTACTCGATTAACTACGATTTTTAAAACATGTATCGTTTTTCCACAAAAAATGGCATGACATAACGTCGTTTAAACGTCATTATCTCCTAAAGCACTGGATCTTTTTCAATGAAATGTTGCGAGAAGACGTACAATAGATGCAGCATAAGGTACCGTAAGTTTCACGTTGATGTCTATAACAGTTTTCGAGTTATGAACAAAATCCGGAAGGGACAGATTTTGCTCAGCAGCGGGGCGTGGGTTAAATAATGAGATGCAAAAGTGGGACGGATGAATATTTAGACTTTCTGCGAAATAGGGCAGTTGAGACAGTAAGAAAAACTAAGCAACATCAAAATAGCAGATGTTACGACGATCGAATATCTTCACTTATTGATATGCATGATATTCCAGCTACAGCTAAATAAACAGGTACGGAAAACAATTTTGCCAACTCGCCGCGTATAAAGGGATAAAATCGCCTTACATTCACATGACTCGCGGAGTCATTTATATGCAGGAATTTTAGCGAAGCTATTGATAATCTTTTCATTTCACTAAACGCGCAAAGGACCTTGAGTTGGTGGAGCTCGCGGACATCCTGGGAGACAGATTTCACTTTCAAAACGGATAAATTATGAACCACCATCATCTCCAGAGCAAACCACCGGAGGTGCGGCCTTGACCCGAGCTAACCCCGCCTCACGACGACGGCCGACGTCTTCGTTAACTGTTTTTCCTTTACAAATGATCCTTAGGTTCGTCGTTAGTATTGATACGTTCTGGCCTCCACCCGCAGGGAGAACATAAGTTGTGGGTCTCGGCGAGAAAGAAGCGTCAGATATTCAGACAAAATTGGCAGAACTTTTATACATGATGGAATAAAGACGTCAAGTGTTCACCACTAGAGAGTTGTTGTGTCAATAACAACTAAACACTTATTTTCCAGAGACGCCTCGTTTTGTGTGTGGCAGTATCTGCATGTAACAAACACTATACAGCACCTAATATTATCAGCAATGAGTTCAACACTAGCCGTTTTCACGATGGATTATTTTGTGCGAATTGTTTTAAAACATCTTAAGATGTTTTGAAATGTTTTAGCATGAAAGTTTTAGTATACGATATATTCCAATACAAATAAGTTACTGATTTAGGCGACATTATAATTATTCAAGAGATATGGAAACATGAAATGAGCTCTTTAAAAGATTATGATACAAAATTGTTCGTTTCTAAAGAACAAATGCGTCTGAGTCCGTTTGTTCAGTTAAGCATATCGCCATACTAGTTACTGGAATCTGGCAGCGTCTGGGATACAAGTCTGCTTCGCATGCGCCAATAATGCGCTAGAAACGATTGCTGGAGGCGAGGTCCCATTATGGAGTTCAGGGGAGTTCGCTTTTGTTGAGCGACCAATGCGTGCCGAGACGATATGTTTCACAGATGTTCTGAAAAGTATTCAGCGAGTGAAGATTGGCACCAGTCAGCTAACCTATACATAATTAATCTTGGCCTTATTACCACAAACCACAGTTTTTTAACATACAATATATTCAACATATATTCTTACCAACATATTACAAAATTCTGAGAGACATTTCAAGACAAAAATCGCTTGCAAAAAATGCGTAGTTAAGGAAAGAATAAGTATACTAAAACTTACATACTGAAACATTGCAAAACATCTTAAGATGTTTTAAAACATTTCGCGCAAAATAATCCATCGTGAAAACGGCTACTATAAGCGACTGACAATATCCGTTTTCACGATGAATTATTTTGCGCGAAATGTTTTAAAACATTTTACAATGTTTTAGTAACAGCCGTTTTCACGATGGACTAATTTGCGAGAAAAAAAATGACCGTAGGGCGAGGGTTAAAACATTTATCGCAAATTAGTCAATCGTGAAAACGGCTATAACTAAAATATTGTAAAATTTTATAATGTTTTAAAACATTTCGCGCAAAATAATCCATCGTGAGAACGGCTAATAGAAAAGTAGTTTAAAGCAAGTGTGCCTACTCTTTTGGAATGTCAGAATTATTTATTATTACAATAAGTGACTATTGGTTAGATCATTGGATACGATGAGCCTCACGTCTGGAGCCTCTTTAGTTCAATTTTAACTTACATTTGTTTTGGATAATGTTTTGTTTCGATATCCATAAACGATCGCCACTAAAAACAGAGTAAAGAAGATGTTATCTACAATGGCGCACCTAAGACAACACAACTCCCGTACGAACAATGTTTAATGGAAACCGAGGCTCTGTTCGGCAGCTGCTGTCAGTGCGCACGAGCTGTTTTCTATTGGCCAGCGCTAACGATATATGCTGGCAGTGTAAACGGTAGGGCAATGCTCCTAGTAGCGAAAGCCTCTCTGGAGCCTACCGATAATTATGTTATTCCACACTGATCTTGGAGCCCTAGGAATATCTCAGCAACTAGAGTGAATTGGGAGAAATGAAGTATATGGGTAGTTTAATAAAAATGTGTTTTATTGACCAGTGTTAACACTCCACATGAGCGATGCGAGTAGGCACACTTCCTTAAACGAGGATAATGTAACAAGAGATCAAGTGGCATTCACAACTCATTACAATACCAAATAAATATGAAACGATGACAACACTTTGCATAAGAGCCTAGTCCACTATAATGTACAATATAAGCGTCCGTTATAGCGCCCTCGATTTCAGACCTGTTTATATTTATGATTTGATTGAATATTGATGGCCACCTCACTGTAGAAATATGACGGATGGCGTCTGGTGGTTCATGATAGATGGCATCGATGACCGAATTATATTCCACTCCGACCTTGGAAGGTGGCAGCACTTCACCAACAGGAATTTATCCGCCTTGTGATGCGTAATAGACAGTGAGACGGTGCACAATGCACATTGCACATAGGGCAAGTATCACTGATGAGAAATATGTAGAGCTAGAGCGGGTCGGCAGAAGCTAAAAAGGCGGCACTTCCCGCGCAGCAGAGGCATTCAGTCCAACGATTGATACTTACGTTGTATCGAGAGCCTTCCTCCACCATAATCATGGTTTACAAGGTACTGCAGCTCTTTGAGTTGCGAAAGGACCTCACAGTGCTAAACATTTGTCAGAAGTGGGATTCGAACCCACGCCTGGAGAACCAGACTGCGACCTGAACGCAGCGCCTTAGACCGCTCGGCCATCCTGACGATAAACGCAGCGCGATGGCCTTTTATCCAATTCCGTGAGTGACTGCTAAGCCCATAGTTTCACGCAGCTGCTTCAGGCAAGGGCGGATCCAGAATTTTAGGAGGGGAGGAGGAGGGGCGCAGGCCAATTTAGGGCCGCTTTCCAACAATCCAGGGGCGCCATGACAGCAATCTTCGTTAAGCCGCAGCTGGAGTGAACGGCAGACATTAAAACAAGCAGCACACACTAAATACAGTACGTCTTTTCGCTGTATGTGAATGCCATAATTTGTTACAGCCCGTGGGGCGCCCTTTTGGCGTTCTGGCGGGGGAGGGCCACGGCCCCTTCGCCCCCCCCCCCCCGGATCCGCCCCTGACTTCAGGCACGTTGATGATGATGCAGTTGCGCGATCTTCACCAGCTGATACAGTAACAGTGTAACTCTCCCTCCCGGCCTCTCCGCACTGCTAAAACTGAGTACCGAACGACCGCTGCAAATGTTGGCCGAGGCCGAGCGCGGCCTGTCCCAGTTGTTTGTCAGTCCACTTGGAAGATCAACAGGTTGGGTTATGTTATCGCAGTGATCAGACAGCGACCATCAGTAACCATCGGTGACCAGATGGTGACTCACCAGTGACCAGTACCCAATAGCGTCACCAGCAGGGACTCGTCGTTTAACTGAGGAGGAACCGCCCACTCACAGATCCAGCCCCCCAGTAGAGCTGAAATTCGGCCACTGGGGGAGGAAGACAGTGTGACTGACGCCAGCAGTCCACAATGCATGCCTGACGCCTTCGTTGTCTTGCACCGTCAAAAAGAAAACGTTTTAATTGATGAAATGAAGGCAATCGAGGTAGTCTGGCGGCCAAGTTACTTGTATTGACAGCAATTCTGTTTAAAGTTACTAGCTAGTAATGTAGAGCATCAGCATATATACAGAGGGCGTCGCCAGCGACATTGGCGGTGCGGGGGACGGACACTGGCGGATCCACCGTCGGTTATGGGGCTAATTTCTTCTTTGTCAAAATGGACTCCTTTTTTCTCCCGGATTTGGGCCGTCAACGGCACACCCATATATGGGTAATTACGAACCTTCCTCGAACGCAAAAGCGACAATACTTGTAGATAACATAAATAAGAGAATATACAATACAAGTACAATACTAAGAAGTTTATCTCAAACCAACTAGAGAGGGAGAACGTCCGGAATAAGATAGAGAGATTAAAATAATTTAATATGAAAGTATAAGTAAGTACCCTACTTAAATTATTAGCAAAGCATATTATTACCAGCTAACATGTCTGCTATAATGTTTAAGGAAACGGCCCTGGGGCAAGCATTACTAGCCAAAGAAAGGCCCTGCATAAAAATATATATTGTCAAAATTTGCATTAACATAACCATAAACGCGAAGCGGTTGCGATTTTGTTTTAAGAACTGCTGCAAAAACAATTATTCACGATAAATTGTTGACAGTTTGGGGTCAAAGACAGTGAATATGTGGGGGGGTCATGGCTGGTTGCCCCCTGGAACGCCATGGGACGGGAATTATAGTAATCTTTGCAAGTCAATTGTCGCGGCGAACTTATTGGCGGCTAGACGCCAAACAACAATATGCCGGGTAAAACGGATTTTCCACGATGTTAGATTTACACTTGAAACTCGTACATAGACATCAATTTTTCATGGGAATCTAAGAGGTCCGCCGAAAATCTCGAATCCTGCGTTGGAGTATAGAGGACCGCTAAACTATCACATGTAGGGTGAAGAATTCACTATGTAATCTAAACCCTATCTGGATACCGATTTTATGAAATATACTAGGGGACTGCCAATCTCGAATCTGTGCTAGCGAACGTCATAATTATGAAGGTAAACGCACAACTATATTGATAGGGTGAGTCAGATTTCACATGTTTAATGTTACCGTGCTCATCTCCTATCTGGAACAGTGATTTCAAGGCAATTTAGGGCTCGCCAAATCTGGAATCTATCGCTGGCGAACTCTACTGGCGTCGTAAACAACAATATATCATATGTTAGGGGTGAAGACAGATTTCTCAATGTTAATCTACCCATGAAAACTCTATTTGGAACACCAAGTTTCATGGAAATATAAGGGTTCCGCCATTCTTGTCTTTCTGTTTTACAAAGCCTAATCACAGTGACAATTTGGAGGTGTCCACAAAACTCTTGACCTCGCAACTTTTTGAGCGATGACAAAATATTTGGAAATAAGTAGATTCTAAGCCTAAATACCGACTAATCTATCGAAGTTCTTAGCGGGGACGCCCTACACTTTTTTTATTTTGAAGTGTGGGCCGAGTCCCTGCTGCCCCCTCCTCCGAACAGTGGCGAGGGACTGGGCTTCATCTCCCGTTTGGGGACCTGGCTCTCAGCGCAAGGGCCCTATAGAGTATAGAATCAAGTCCTTGCAAATCCTGACTAAGCGTTAAGACTGATCTAAGGCCTTTTACACAATAACAAACCCTCCTAGCTCTCAAGAGACCTATGACAGAGAGGAAGAATCCTTTAGCCTTCAGGCCTGGCTGAAAGAACGAAATGGATTTAAATTCTTTCAGAAGTAATGTACAAAACAATACAAAGGAATTTTGAAATTCGAATTATTGAACTATTGAAATAGCGTCGGATAGTTATGGGGGTATGGGCCCCCTGTGATGGCCTTCCGCCGAACCGGATGCACCTGTTCGAAAAAGCGGGCTACGCCCTATAGGTTAAAAGTGACCTCTTTACCGAAAATAAGAAGGTTCAATTCCTTTGGCATGAATATGACAGAGAAAAAAAAAGTCAGTCACTTCTTGGGGGGACGTCCCCCTCACGATTTTTTAACGTGGGGACGCGCGCCTCTGTCCCCCGCCGCCCCGCTCTGAACGCCCCATGGGACAGGCACAGACCAGACAGAAGACAATATTTTGGTATTAGGAAACATAACAGTCAACGTGTCATAAACAACCAACAGAGCATTTCGCGCATGCTTTTGATGTCTGCTGCTGTGGATAACGCTGTTAAAATTGCTGACAAATTCCCTTCAAAAGGGAAAAAAGTAAAAAGGGGAAAAAGGCCGAGCATATGCCAAACGCATACGATATTTAAAAAATGCATTGTTTCCGAGTGAAGTGCAGATAAATGCCTGGGAAGAATCTGTCCAACTGATGGGGATAATGCACAGACCTGAAGCTGGGGAATCGGTGTCCCTCCCGTCCCCCTGGTGGCGACGCCCCTGTCTGTAGTCACAAGACTACAGTACGCCTATAACCTATACAAATGCACTCATGGGTCTTGAGCTCATACCTGGACGATCGCAGCTAACAATTTGACGTTGTCGCTACGTTGTGACAGGGTTGTAACACAAGTGCACAACGTTGTGATAGTGTAATTTTGTAGACTCCCAGGAACGTTGTTACAACGTTACCTTGTAACTCTCACAAAAGTTGAAACAACGTTGCTACAGACGTTTACTTTGACAGCATAGGTAACGTGACTTATGTGGTCGGAGCATTAAATCTGAGTAGTATGTGAATAATGCTACATTAGAACTAAATTGGTATCAATTGCGAGCTGTTCTTCCAAGTTTTTAGAACAAAGTTTGTGAAATCGTGGACGATACAACGTATTTGTAACGTTTAAACAGCGACGTTATACAACTTTTTCTTCACAAACATTCACGACGTTGTTGAACGTTGTTAAAACGTAAAATTCAATCTTGATTTTTCACAACGTTGTTACAACGGTATCTGTTACCTGGGTAGATCTGAGAGCACAGCAATGTGTAAGCACAAGTACCTAATGTGGCTCTTCTGAACGCAAGTGGCACAACAGCGTGAATCAACAAATAATTATATTACATTTTTAAACACTGTGTTTGTATTGTTTTGGCGACAGACATGGTAACTGTATCGTTTCATAATCGTGATATCCCTATACACAGGGGCGTCATTTTCTGAAAATGATTGGCAGGGATCCAATGCTAAATTTATATATTTTAATGTCATGCTTACAGACTTGTGATTGATTCAAATTGAATGAAGATTCAATCCATGATTCACCGGCAAAAATGAATTATTGGAATCAAAATGAAAAACTTTCCCCCCAAAAATTCACTTTGTTTCAACATTGCACTTGATGAATTCGATTTCACAGTGATTCAAGCTTACGTGAAAATCATGAAATGATTCATTCAATGAATGATTCATGAATAGATTCATCAAAATTCTTCGCATGCATAAAATGCAAATAACAGTGCATTATATTCGGAATGAGGGTGTTTTACAGACAAATAAAGGTACTGAAAGTGATCTTGATCAGGTGTTACTCAGTTGATTCCGTATTAATTAAGACGGGGCAGTCGTTGGAATAGTGTCTGCTGTCTCCCCAAAGAATCATTCATTGTGTAGAATGATTCAATCACCATATTTTCTCTCTTTGATGAATGATCAAGTCAATGTTTCATTGAATCATCATGGAAGAGGGTGAATCGATTAATGAATGATCAGTAAAATAAGAATGATTCAATCAAAAAGAATGATTCAATCAGAATCAATCACAAGTCTGCATGCTTACCAAGCATCGTCATAGGCCCAATGTTCATATGTTAAATTATAAGTAGGGCCCTACCCCCAAGCCTATAGAAAAAGACACCCATGTACCAACCGTTGCATTATCCCCCGAGTACAGAGTGAGGTTTGCTATAGAGGCAATTGGGTCCCAAATATGGGATCTTGTTGGATCATGGATCCTGCAGGATCATTTTGTCGTGGGATCCTGTGGATCTTAGATCATTAAAAATATTTTGTCGTGGGATCCTATGGATCTTGGATGTTGATGAAGAAAACATCTGTGGGATCCTGTGGATTCTCGATCCTGGTCCTGGATCCTGTGGATTCTCGATTCTCGATTCAGTTTCTCGTGGGATCTTACAGATCTTGGATCCTATTTTTGGCCTTGGCACATGTCTGGTAGAGACGTCGCGAAAGTGTGGGGGCGGGGGCAGGCGCAGATCCAGGATTTCGGTCAGGGGGCGCCACATATAAAAAGACGGGCGCGCCATGGGCGCGACCCGCCTCAGGGGGAGGAGGCGCGCCCTAGCGTCCCCTAGATCCGCGCCTTGTGGAGGGGGCGGTGCAACTTTGATGCTGTCTTGAGAGAAACCCAGCTTACATATGAAATATTCGTTTGCATATTTGGGCTCTTCTCGTCCTGGCGAACTTTTTGTGCTATGATGTAATCATTTTTTCTCACCAAGCAAAACAAAACATTTTGTATAAACGCAGCAGGCTCATGCCCTCTTCCCTATTCCTGCACTTGTATCAGGCTATATAGGCGCCAACACTTTACGAAAGTTGAGGGGGACGGGACGAAGGCATTCTGAAGTCGATTATTTTCGTGCAACTTAGGCGTAACAGGTACTAAAATCTGAAAAGTTGGAGGACGCATCTCCCACCCACGCTTTCGACGCCCATGCTGATACTTAACCACCAGTGACCGGAAACATTCCCGAGGCCAGTTCATTTCCGAGGCCAGTTGAAAGTCCATCAGTAACTGACCGGCAACCATTAGTTACCATTGACGGGCGCGTTAACAAATGAGACCCTAATTATATTTCATCAGGAAAGAAAGCACAGTGCAGTACAGTGCAATGAAAAAAGGAAAGGCAATTCAATATAACGCTCTGGACAAGGCCGTTCGCTTTTCTTGTCCATTGATGAGTGGGCAAGAACGTCATCGCCTTAAATGAATCTGTTAATTGCAGCGAAAAGCGCACTATGCCCTGCAGCAAGGCCGGACACGCATAAATATGCACGTTTCACGCGTGTTTCACAAGCTGCTGTTGGCTATTCCAGCCCGTCATCGCGAGGCAAGTCAAGATTCCAGCCCGTCATCGCGAGACGAGACAAGATTCCAGCCCATCATCGCGAGACGAGACCAGATTCCAGCCCATCATCGAGAGTCGAGACAAGCGAAGGACGATGAAGAGGGAAGGAAGCGTGCTGTCATCCCGCGTGCCAAACACGTCATCCGGTGACGCGTCATACAAGCACGGAGAAGGGATATACAGGAAGGAGGCGCCACTCCCCGGGCTTCCCTATTGCTGTCGGCGACAACGCTTTCAGTCAAGACGATTTATTTCAGACAGGAAAAGCCGCTCGGCCGCCCGCTCCAGGCCGGGACCCTTATGAGACCCATTCGTAATACGTTACGTTATAATTACTATAATACGTTACGAGTCCCATTCGTAATACGTTAAAATGTGATGTTGACTCACTTTTACGTTGATTTGAATATCAATATACGTGCTATTTTAAATAGCCTCTAGCCTGGTCAAATAGCATCTAGCAATCTAGCTTATTCGCTGGTTTTGTTTTTTTCTGTTCTGACTTCTATATAAGCCATGCTACAAAAGCATCTGTCGCCAAAAGCGTCGGGAGTGTCGCCTCAGCTGTATATCCCTTCTCTGTGATACAAGGCAGCGCGTCCCCCCCCCAAAAAATGGGGGAGAGTCCATCGACAATCAAAACAGCACTGCTCCTTCGTAAACGCCAACACCGGGATGTGTCCCTGGAATAACAACAAAACAGCTGCATGACCAGGATGAGCTCAGCCAGGGCGAAATCACGACAGCCTGTGTTCTGCCTTGGCGTAAGCCTAATGTGAACGATCCTCGACACAGTAAAAGACAAAGTCACCATCTGTCATGCTAAATTAACCCGGAACTGACAGACAATTGATGACATTACGGTCAGGGTCTTCATGCTGCTAGCCAGGATGTGCTGCTCCAGTCAGGTCTCACGTCTCACGACTCTCACGATCGAGGCAATCACGACCGGGGGCGACTCGAAGTGACTCGACACTCTGATGAAGCTCACGAAGGTGTCTAACGCTGTCTACTTCGAGTCCCGTCTGCAGCTCAACCCAAATTACCACAAATAGTAGGTATCAAAGGGAAATTATGACGGACATATATTTGAAGTTAAAGTTGATACTTGATAAGCGTTCTACGCTTCGTTAACGATCGGTACTCACAAGTACTTGGTAACATATTCACTCTCCGGAGCTAAAAGTAGGTAGCCTTGCCTACGCAGTGCGCATTGCTATTTATCATGAACAGAATATAATCTAGGTTTCATGCACTTTATTTTTGCGAATATGTGCCAAACTTTTAAGAACTATCAACAAGCATCTGACAAAGTGCATTTAAATCGGCGGCTTAGCTTGGCCCCAGACGGCAACCTTCTTTGAGCTCTAAGATTAAAAAACGGAATGTTTTTCCTCTTAATTTTCAAAGTATATGCAATAGATTACAATTGCACACATGAAACATTTATTTTAACCGTTTTCCTATGATCAATCAATACACATTTCAGAAAACCGTGATGCATTCGGCGGATTAACTTGGCCCAGGACGGCGACTTATTCAGAGTATGCGAATTGCTAGTGTATGCGAGAAACAAAGTTAACGCGAGATATTAGCCGTTTTCACGAAGGATTATTTGCACCCGGTAGTACCCGGTAATATTTCGTGCGTTTTGGGTAATTGAGTCTAAGAAGCACGGCTTTTCCCGGTATTTTTTGTGTCAATTGAAACTTTATAGTTCATAAAGTTGTGGTAAAAGGCCACAGGTTATGGTCTGGAAGGAGGCTCCATCTTGTACAAAAGACCCATGGCGATCGCTTGCAGACAGACGTTCGTTCGTAACCTGTACATCAGTAGATACAACTAAAAAAGGTTGGAAGTGACAGGCCAATATGGTAACCTTACATCAGTAGATACAACTACAAAAAGGCTGGAAGTGACGGCCAATAAGGTGGACCTTGACGGTGAAAGGTTGCTCCTTTTAATAAGCTGCTATTGAGTGATATTAAGTTGGAAATAAGACTTAACCCTCGCCCGCGGGTAGGAGGGAGGTGGATGCCAACGTCCCCCATTTTTCAGGAATAACTCACGTAGTTATCAACCGATTGCGATGAAACTTTCAGTACCATACTTTTAACAATTTGACACATACTTTAAATTTTAAAATTCTTCCCCCACCCACATAACCAGTGACCTTTGACCTGTTTCACAAGGTCATGTCCGGCGCAACTAGCGTCCCGTAGTATCGATGCTTGTAACTTGTGCAGTTTCCGAGTGTTCCTTGTTCAGGAGCATTTAATGCAAAACGTGACATTCATTATTTCACGACATCAGACCTCGGTTGAACTTTGCAGAGGTCAACTAAGGGTTCAATGAACTTCCGATGACACTGATGACTTTTTCTTGGCTTCGCTTGCAGTTATTTAAAGTATTTGCGACGTCGATTTCCAATTGACATCCCTTTTTCTAGATTATGTGTTCATACATGCAGTTTCAAGGTCAAACCAAGGTCACTGACTCGGATGACCAAAATGACCTTTTTGAATTTGCGTAGTTTCTAGCAGATTGTCTGACACTGATTTCAAATTTGGTACACGTTTTGCATAATCATTATCATTATCATATCAACATACTCATTCACGATTCTAGCTCGATTAAATCAAATTTATATGCATTTACGATTTGGATGACATCTGGGTTATTGACATGACCTCAAAGGTCACCTAATGACCCAGGACCTTAAAGTCGGGAATCAGCAGTTTTCTCTCGTCACAAGCAGCACGCTCGTTTTTTAATCGAAGCTCTAGCTCAATTAGGAGCGAAACACCAGGGGGGTCATAACCCCTACCCAGTCACGTCGATATCACATATGACTTACCCGGACGAAGGTTAAAAAGGTGTCGAAAGTATTGTTTCCGATTTAATTTCATTCTTAAATTTATATCACATCATTTGTATACCATAACGGTAGCCTAAAAATTGTTGTTAAACATCAAAGTATTTTTTTCTTCTTTTAACAAAACTAGACGGAACTCGGAAGCAGCCTCCAATTATGTTATTATCGGCGAAATTGAATGTCTGTACCGCACAGAAACGCCGGAAAACAGCTGGTGGTGCTACCTGTCAGGAATGTGGGGGGGGCTCGTGAGGCGTAGACTAGAGGGTGGCCTTCTTTGATTGAATCGCCACTCAACCCCGTCCCTCTTCCACTCTACGGGAGCCGGGAAAGAAACCTCAGGTACTCGCTGATCCAAAAGGGCTCGAAAAGTTAATATGACCGGATAAATTCCAATCTGTCAAAAATATAAGAACCACCATGGCACCAGATTCTCCTTCATGCTGCATCACAAGTTCAAAACCGATGCCAAGTAAACATTCCCTTGAGAGCCGCATATATTTCCGTTAAAATTACGCAAATCGGCGTTATCTTTCGGCCGATTTCATACATTTTAGAGGCCAGGTTCCAGCGGCGCCCTGGAGCTGACCTTGACCTCAGAGCTGCCCCGCTAACCTCTGCCTCGTCACGGCGCTCCGCCTCCATCAGGGACGCGCATTCAGCCAGCGCGCACGAGCCTCTCATCGAAAACTCCAACAGGCTCAGTCGGCAAACTTCAGAAAACGCTCCGTCGACGCGACATGGCCAGCGCCGCGACCTGCGCCGGCCCGTGCGACGCGCTCGTGTGCCGTTTTCGGGCCTGGCCTGTGTATGGCGGCATTCGGCTGCGCAGTCCTCGCAGTCGAGGGCGCCACTTTCGTCACCGGGCACGGCTCGGACGGCCTTGCCGCCGGCTCGTCTGCTCATCTCCATAGAGACGCGGCAAAAAACGCGCCTCCCTCACTAATAATAATAGCACAATCGGCGGTACTGATGAGCGGGTCTCTCCTATGGCTGCCGTGACGGTGGCGACGGAACAGGATGCCGGGGGGCAGGGGGGCGGCAGACAGGAGACAAACTGCACCGATTCACACACATGCCACAGACACACATGTAACCAGCTAATACAGTGAGACGGCAGCCATCAGCCGCCGCCGGGGTCGACTGATGGGGCCCACTGGAGGAGCTGGTACGCCGCCGCCGGGGTCGACTGATGGGGCCCACTGGAGGCTGGTACGCCGCCGCCGGGGGTCTACTGGATGGGGCGGTTACCCACTGGAGGAGCTGGTTACGCTCCGCCGCCTTGGGGTCGGACTGATGAGGCAGGCCCCCGACGCTGGAGGAGCCTGGTTTACCGCCCGCCGCCGCGCGGGGTCGACTGATTGGGGCCCCACTGGAGGACGCTGGTTACGCCGGCCCGCCGGGTTCGACTGATGGGCCCACTGGAGGAGCTGGTATCGCGCCGCCGGGCTCGACTGATGGGGCCCACTGGAGGAAGCTGGTACGCCGCCGCCGGTCGACTGAATGGGGCCCCCACTGGAGGAGCTGGTACGCCGCCGCCGGCGCTTCGTACTGATGGGCCACTGGACGAACTGGGTACTCCCGCCCGCCGGGGTCGACTGATGGGCCCACTGGAGGAGCTGGTACGCCGCGCCGGTCGACTGCATGGTGCCCACTGGAGGAGCTGGTACGCCGCCGCCGGGGTCGACTGATGGGGCCCACTGGAGGAGCTGGTGCCGAGTCGTCCCAGATGTTGATCGTGATCGCTGGCATATGACCACGGGCGCAGAGGGAGCCGGGTGACCGGGCACGTGTGCTGCATGTCATGTGTGGACCTGTGCGGCATGACCTGACCCGTGACCTTATCTTGTATGCACGACCCAATTCCGTCCAAAGGTAGCTGGGGCATTCCATGACAGATCGATCAAAACAATCTCGAAATAACGCCCTACACCTCAGATTTTGACAAACTCTGTCTTAGGGGTCATCTGAGTCGAAGATTTAGGCTGAAAAATTGTCAGCCTCGTCCGTCAAATGGTTTTCGAGTTATGGCCTCAGGCATTATTCCATTTTGCTCAAACCTTAATTTTCAGTGGGAGATATCTCACATAAAAATTATGAGAGTCAAAAACTTATATATAATAATAATAACCATTAGCCATATATAACTGTGATCATAACATTAAAAAACGTGATTTTAAGTAAAATCACTTATTATATTGTGGCCATTTAAAATTATGATGTTTGTTCTTACCTGGATCGATTTCAGTATGTAGTCTTCTAGGGTGGTGATTGGGGTAAGTTGAGATTTCCCAACCTGTCTGAATCCTCATCAGTGGGCTATGATTGGGAAATCCCGCACAAATCCCAGCTTGGAAACGGTTTGGGATTTCCATTGTTTTCCCAATCGCCAGAGTCGGGAGTTGCGTGGGAAAACCGTAGAGATCCAGACCTCCTCGATCGCGGCTTTATACCTATGGCAGGGACGCACTCGGCGATTTCGTAAGGGCTATATGGACTTGACCAAAATACCGTGGTCCCGACTTCAGTCCTCTTGTCGAGAAATAAATTCTGAAATCCGTAATATGTTTCAAAGGGGCCGAGGGGTGATGCACTGAAAGTAGGAGCCTCTCCCAGTCCAGTCCCTCAGCAATGCGCAATCATTCCCCCCAAGTTTTGCCATGATTAGGCGCTGGTGGGTCGTAGCGATCCCGGGCATTGTAGTGACATTATGTAATCGCTTAAGACCGGTGTATTTGCTTACGCTTATGATTATGTAATCTCATGCGGGATGTGTACCAGACCTTTTAGAGCACTCTGGGTGATCATGGTTGCAACCAAAGGCTTTAAATGGAAAGCATGGCCCATTAACTCAAATAGACCGATTTTGACCTTTTGATCTGACATGTGACGTCACCAGTGACCTCTAGGGCAACATATACAATTTCATGTCGATGAAATTTCATAGGCACTGCACTACATTTTGCGTTGCCATTGAGTCAGTGCGATCATTTTATTAATTCCGAAGAAACAAGGGGGGACTACCCCCCCCCCCACTGAGTCGTGTTACAGAAAATACCGCAGTGACTGACGGTTAAAACGAATAAAAGGCATCCAAATCGGTAACCAATGTCAACACACACAAAAATCGCCTGCCTTTTTTCATAAGCAAAATGACTGCGAACACCAATAGATAACAAATGCGGTCTTCAGTATATTTGCACATATAGGTAAACATTAAGTGGAGAAATTAGCTTCCTTGGTGTTATTTCCGATCGAAGAATCATCTGTGATTTTACTAATTCTAGTGTAACACAATCATGTCTTCTCTAACACCTTGCCAATTAATTGAAAAATAAACCACCTAAAAATATGCTACGAGATCAGGGGCGGATCCAGGGGGCAAGGGGTCATGTCCCCCAAAGGTCCTGAAACTATGATTCCCCGAATTGCTGGACAAACGTTCGGCCTCTGCAAATTTATCGTAAAAATTGACTTTGCAGTGCAGTCAAAATCCAGCTATACACAGTAAAAAAACGGAAAATTTCGCGCCGCTGGCAAAATATCGCATTGCCTGGCTGTTTTGCATAGTTGAAGTGAAAAATGGTTTTAAATGCCAGGAGAAGTTTAAACCTGCCAAAAATTAGTGGGACAAACCGGAAAGTTGGTGGGGCAGTGGCCCCACCATTTGAATAGGAAACTTCACCCGTGGGCATGACTCAAGTTTCGCAATTCAACAAATTTGCAAAATGGGAAAATGAATTGCATGAAGTGTTTGGCAGAGGCTCTCCCTGATGGTAATTGCTGGCTCTAGACAGTGGCGTAGGAACTCATTTGAAGTTGGGGGGGGGGGGGGCAAAAGGCATTTGAAGTCGATTCTTTCCATGCAACGTCCATAGGCGTAATGCAAATCCGAAATGTGGGGGGGGGCAGTTACCCCCTGCACTCCCCGGCTCCTACGCCTATGGCTCCAGAACAATATTTTGCATTATACCGAGATGTGCATTGTGCCAACCAGCAAAAGTGGTTACCTGAGCATAGTTCGTGCCTGAGGCTTGGCTCCACTCACGGTTTGGTTTCAATATTACAATTTCATTTTCTACGACCTAAAATAAAAATGTGCATGCCGCTTCGTGGCGTCGCTCGATGACTATCGTCATACTCATAACGAGCCCATCGTCATCCTCTTCGGTTCGTCGTAACGTTGAATTGAATTAATAACATTTTTAACTTCTTATCCTCTGCAAGGCCCACCTTATCCTCTTACACCGCCTATATTTCTGGGGTCTATCAGACAAACACGTACAAATTTCGCGCCGCTTCGTGGCGCCAAATAACATGAGCTATACTATAACAGGATAATATACATTACAAATGCTAAAAGGGTTCAAATACACCCAGAAAATGGGGGTATATCTTTTTCGTCATTTCAGCCGACTCCCCACTCAAAAATTATCGGCGACGCCACTCAAAAATTATCGGCGACGTTCCTGCGTACCTACAGTCGCAGACGACGCGCTCCCTAGCCTCCCGTCAACAACTTTCTCGCTGACGGCTGACGGGCTGCTACCCCCAGCTCAACAGCTTTTTTAAGTATGCCACTGGATTTCCACCCCACCCACGGTACGGGTACGGTACGGTACGATCCGCCCCTGTACGAGATAGGCATATTGTTGCCTTGAAGAATACGAGGCAATCACTGCTGGACAAATGCCATATTTAGAAGCTGTCATTTCTCATCACCATGTGTGGGCCGAAAAGGCATCTCAGCCTGTGGTCTCAAGGTGAGTTGAAAACAAATATAGGACATTGACAGGCTCTACCGTTACCATCATAGCATATTTAGCAGGTCCATGACTCAACGTCGCAGTGGGGTATGTGCTTTGAGTTGACCTTTGCAGTGATAACAACAGCAATTATCTTCAGTGAAGACGTCCCAACATTTGCATTGGTCTTTTGCGCGAAAGCATTCACTTTGCATAGTTTAATTGCGCGAAGATACGTCTTCGCGTCGCCTAGCATAGTTAAAAGTTTAACTATACCTACGTTTAAAAAGAAAGATTCCGTAGATAATCGTTCCAGCGGTTTCCGATAAATGAAGGGTCCGAATAGCGTTCTCCCCGCCCGGACAGATTCGTATCTTTTTAGCCCGTCAGGAACAGGGTTAGGAATACTTCTTATTTACATTCATACAAATTAAGTTTACAAAATTGTTACGATTCCGGAAATCTATCTTCATCCAGGAAGAAATCCCACGTTAAAACAAGTCATTCCCACCAAACACTTAGCATCAGCTGTAAAGGCCTACGTAATCTCTCCGCTCCCCGGAGGCTTCCTCGGGGGTGTGCGCGTGCCAGCCGCCACTGCATATTCACGTCATGCATTAAAACTCAGCGCGGCTCTGTTCAAAATCGACAGCCGACTACTCTTGGCCGAGCGCTATTAGCATTGCTGATCGTGAAGGTCGCCCACGCTGCTGCAGACGTCACCGGCTGCAGCTGCCTTCCCGCCGTGTATTTCCAGTGAGCACCGACAGCACATGACGGAATGGCAACACAAACATGGCCGCCGCCGCAGCCGTGCGATAAAAAATCGACGGCCACTCGTGCAGACGACAGCCAGCAACAGTGGGTTCGGCACTGGCAATACATTGATTCAGCACAAATGTCACCGTCACGGACCCAAGCCGGACTTATCGGTGCCAGGCGGAGGGTCCCGCGCATTATCACTGTATCGACACTCCGCCGACAGCGCCATCTACAGCGCATTTAGCAGCAGTGGCGACATCTCACGACCCGACGCTAGCGCCACCTTTAATCTCGCCCACAAAGCGGCAAGGCTAAAAAACAAGCACCAAATGACTGACTTGACGTCGTCCTGAACCTGAACCTGAAGCTCGCGGGCAACTGGCTAGCGCCGCAGGAGATTGGACGTCCAGCTCTTTCTTAGGAGCGCTCCCTTGCTCTCCTCCTCTGCCCGCTGTCGCTGCATGGCCTCCTCCTGCTCCTGTATAGAGGTGAGACAAACGACGGCGCCGTCAGCCACAAGTACAGATACAGACCCGCAATGGATACCAAGTACACCAGGGCACAGGGGTGAAGGATCTATCAGTTGAGGTACCGCGGTTAGTCCCTCCAACTTGTAGCCTCAACCAATCAGCTTTTAAAAGCAGATATCTTTGACATACACAGCCAGTAATACACGCGGAAATTTATCACATCCTCACGACAAATCGCAATTAAGACTCGTACAACAGTTGACACTCGTATTCCCACAACATCCTCAAGAACCCAGTGGCGGATCCAGGATTCTCATCGGCCAGGGGCTTCAGGCCCGAAGGGCGGCATATTTTCTCGGTGACCGGGGGCGGCATGTCCAGCGGGCGCCCAAGGGGGCGAATCTAGCCGCTGTTTTTACCGAAGGCACTACTTTCATCTCCTTGGGGGGGGGGGGGGCGGTCCCAGGAATATTTGCTTCAGGGGGCGGCATTTTTTGCCTTCGGGGGCGGCATTCTCCCTTCCTTCGAGGGCGGTTTATATTGTGCCTCTGATAAACATAAGTTTTGCCCCTAGAAGCGGGATGATGCCAGCGATGGATTTGCCAGGCGCTCCTCGGCCTGCAATTCATTAACCGGCACCGAAGCCGCCGGCGCCTTCGGCGCCCGGGGGCGGCAACTTTTTATCGGCAAGGGGGCTTAGCCCCTACGGCCCCCGGATCCGCCACTGCTAGAACCCTGACAACACCAAATAGTGCCGACCAACCGTGTTTTGTTCTCAGAGTTGCGGCTATACTGACCTGCAATAGCCGCTGGTTCTCCCTGAATGCCTCCAGCGGATCGTCAAACTGACGGTAGTGGTCCATCACCTCCCGGACGTCGGCCACGCCCGAGCTGGCCACCGCTGCAGCGACACGAGAGGGAGACTGAGGTCAGAGCCAGGGGGCAGCACAGTAGAGGTCAGGTCACCGCTGCAGCGACACGAGAAGGGGACTGAGGTCAGATGGGGTCACATGAGGTCAGGTCGGCATTACGGGGGCGCACGAGCGAGGTCAGATAAGGATCTCGCGAGGTCAGATGAGATGAGGGTCAGATGGGGTCAACGATCAGACCACAACACTGAAAATATGCAAAGGCAGCGAATCAGAGCCAGGGGGCCAAATAGAGACAGGCTAAATAAAGGTCAGACCAAATAGAGGTCAGGCCAAATAGAGGTCAGGCCAAATAGAGGTAAAATCAGAAAAGAGAGCAGCCAAGCAGAAAACAGATAGTGTTGTAAGGGTACTGACTAATGTCAGATAGATCAGACTGAAGAAAGACAAAGGCCTTATAAAGGACTAACGTATACAATATAGTGTCAAAGGCAGACATAGACCAAGAAGATTGCAAATAAAGATAACATAGACGCAAAAAGCAGTGCAATTCAAAGAAGTCGGACAGACATTTGAGGATTTGACAGTGATAGGAGATCAAAGAAAATAGGTGCTATGATGACCAGAGGCCGTTCTTAACAGAAAAATCGAGCCGCTGGCTCGATTTTTTCTTAAGAATGGTCTCAGGACTGGAAATTGGTTATGTTTGGGTATTGTGTCAAAAACCTGCGTATTATTTGGCTTTGCTGCTACAAATCTGAGACACGCACTATTTCGATGCTTAGAATCTCTTGCGCCGAGTTCTGAGGCCATTCTGGAAAAAAAAGTCGAGCCAGCGGCTATATTTTTTATAAGAACGGCCTCAGCTCTTCAAACATCGATAGGCTGAGGCTATTAGAAACATCCCGCACTGATCCATACAAACTACGGCTGTCTTCTACACGGAAGCATATTCATACCCTGGCACACACTCCCTATAGTACGGCTGGCTTCTACACGGAAACATATCTATACCCTGGTAGACACTCCCTATAGACGTGAAATAAACGAGAAAGTCACAGAAAACCACATGATCGACGTAGGCGGAGCTCTTGCCGGTGCTTCAACAGGAAATTCCGCATTGTACCCGACCCTGATTATTCAGCTGAAGCATTTCGATGTACGCACTACACAGTATGCAGTCGTATGCACAAAGCTGTCCTTACTAAAGCAAACATCAAACAATTGTGTTGACGCGGTTTACAACCTCAGAGATTTATCCCATGGGTGCCCAAACCCAGCCCAGCCACCCGAAGCCCATGAAACACCAAGCCCCAGACCCAGACCAAGACCCATTTAAATCAATAATATTGATACCCATGCCCATTGGGGCCCATTCAGATAAGGCAGATAATTATTTCACAAATTTGTAACCATTATCCCTAGCATGTTGACTTTCATACTATTAATGAATAATATCAAGGCAACCTACGTGTTGCTGTTGATTTGGCACTTTATCGACACTTTGCGGTCAACATATCATATTGGAATCAGACTTAAGGATCAGACATGATTTTAAAAATCGTGCTACCTTATTATTAGCAAGATTTTTTGTGTCATCATTTGTTAAAGTCTATTGTTTAAGTGTCTGACATCATTTAAAAAAAAAAAAAATGTTTACCTGGTAAAACATCTGGGTTGTAGTAAAAAAAACGCTTAGGTGCATTGATCTAAAATGTCATACGCATGCCGCCTCAGTACCCATGAAAAGTCAAAAAATGCATACCCAACCCAGACAATCGGAAGAATCGAAGTGGGCACCCATGGGCGCAACCCAGCCATGATAGTCCCCTGGTTTTACAGCGAAGGACAAGCCACTGTATCACGTATAATTCATACCACTGTATTAGCCGTCAAAATAGGGACGCTAATACACGTGGTATAGGACGCTAATACACGTGGGATTAAGCCGTGCACAAACAATAATCGTGTTTCAAAAACATTGTTCGCACAAAATCAATTTCAACGTCCTGTCCTTCTGGAAGTTACAGGCGCTATATACCAGAGCCGACACACGCCGAGCTCAGACAGGACCTCAGGCTGCTGGTGACCTCACTGACCTCAGTGAGTGACCCAGTGACCTCAGTATCAGAGCGACAACACGCCGCGAGCTCAGAACTGGAGCCTGCAAGTCTGCTGGTGACCTTACTGACCGTCAGTGAGTGACGCGCAGTGACCTTCAGTATCAAGACGACACATCGCCGAGCTCATCAAGCCGGGTCAGGCTGCGTGGGTGACCTCACTGTAAGCGCAGTGGGTGACCCAGTGACAACTCTCTCTGTTTCTGGTTTTTGGCTCTGAGGTGTATCAGAGTCTTGTGAAAAATTTTGTCAGCTGCAAGTAGCGAGCAGGAGAGTGGAGTAAAGACCTTTGGATGGTGAGCGGAATTACCTGGTACGGTGGCGGGCGGCTTCATGCAATATCTACTTTCCCATTTGGTCTTTGAGACTGTTTTGACACTATTTGTGTACCCAGCAACGAGTTTCGAACTAGATAATTGAGAATCATGTTTAGTTTATTTTATGCTCAATTTATGTTTATTCTATAGGATAAGAGATGATCACCTAATCTCTACAATTCTTCAAATCACAACTACTGAGAGACGTGGAGAGAGTGCAACGTCTGTAAGAGTAAAAGGAGAGGAGAAGGAGATAAGTGGAGCAACAATATTCACAGTTGGGTGTCATCTCCCACCCAAATCGACAAATTGTGGGACACTGGTCAGTGACCTCAGTCCAGTGAACCTGACCAACCGACCTTTGAGCAGGAGCGCCAGGTCGATCAGACTGCGGTCATCGTCGCCGCCGTTCCACTTCTTCACCTTCAGTACGTTGCGCGGGTTCAGCTGTACGGAGTTCGCATTAAAGTCCACCATGATCACCTAACAGCACAGCCAAGAGTAGTAAGCTTATGACGATACACGACCGGTCTCAGACAGAAACAGACAGACAGAGACAGACAGAGACAGACAGAGACAGACAGAGACAGACAGAGACAGACAGACAGGCAGGCAGGCAGACAGACCAGACAGACAGACCAGACAGACAGACAGACAACAGAACAGACAGACAGACAGACAGACAGACAGACAGACAGACAGACAGATAGATAGACCTCAAGGTCTACCTCATCATTATGGTAAAATAGCAGCGGTGATTTACATTAGTATCAGGAACATCTAAATGAGTGAGCAGACAAATACGATGGCAACGGCGTCGAGTTGTCATAATGATGCAGTGATAGCCGAACTGATGGTGCAGTTTTGATTCTAACATAGGACGTCTAGACAGCTGCAAGGCACCTGATCGATTAAAATACCGTCCGCAACGGGTATCACACCTTGCTGAGGTCCCTGTTGAGACAGTTGAGGTCTTTGACATGGTGGCCCTCGAGGTAGCGCGTGGAGTCCTTGAACAAGCGGTACATGATGTACCCCTGCGGGTCCAGTGCGTCGATGATGGGGGAGGCAGTCTGCGGGAAGGCGAGCGAGACGGGGTCAGGTCAGGTTTAACAGCTGCAGATCTGGTATGACTTCTCATGTGTCTCATACCGTATGAGACAGGCTCAGCTCAGATCACAGCTCAGCTAAGAGCTGCTGACTCGTCACAGCCATTCCCACTCAGTCTCAGTCCGTCTAGTTGGTGGAATACATCATCAGACTCAGTCTGGAGCTGAGACTCATGAGTTCAGTGAGTCCACACTGATACTCATTAGTCCACACTGAGACTTATAAGTCCACACTGACACATATAAGTCCACACTGAGACCTATGAGACTCAGTGAGCCTAAGTGAGTCTAATTGACACTTATCAGTCCACGTGTTGCTCAGTCCGAAGCTGAGGTCTCATCAGGGGCATCACGGTTGACAGTAATATATCAACGAACACGAACGAAAACCAATGAATATGCAGAGATGATGGCATGGCGCCCCGTCAACCCATTACACAACCGCCGACGAAATTAACTTTGTCCAGGCGTCAGCTGTACTTTGGTTAACACTGAAAGATCAACTAAATTGTAATGGTGAGTCCCTGTCCCATTACAAGTCCTATCCTAGTCCCAACCATTTTACCCATTCTCACAGCCGCCTTAAAGGGACTGTCCCACCTTCAAAAAAATGTGTCAAATGTACGTCGTTTGTGGTGCAAAAAATGAAGTGAATGCTGCTGAACACGATTATGACATCTTTGTTTCTCACGAACAAGGCTCAAGTTTCCATACCCAAAATCAGTTTTAATCATTTGGGCTGATGACGTCATATGAAGGATTTTTTGGGGAAAAAAATAAAACCTTCAACTGTTATAAGTTAGGATAAGTGTATGTGCTAAATGTATGGCCAAAGGTAAAACAAGTCGAACTGTAATCAACATTTAGCAAAGAGAGAACTGACAATCGGCTTCTCGGCACTCAAAACATTGGGGCTGGCGATGTTACAGATTGCAAATCAAACTCGAATGTTCTCTGTGATTCCGACCTCAGTGGTTGTTTAACTTATACCATACATAATTTCAATGCCAAGCACGCAAGAATGGCTTATCTCAACTCAAACTTATGTTAGGTGGAACAGGTCCCTTAATCGCCACCTCAAGTCCAAACCGCATCCCCACGCTTCATTACAACCAAAGTACCCTGCCGTCTCTTTCTCTCTCTCTCTCTCTCTAGTCTGTCCCTGTGCCCCCACCAAGGTGTCTCCCCCAGACGCAACTCAGAAGTACCCTGCCGTCTCTCCCTCTAGCCTGTCCCTGTGCCCCCACCCAGGTGTCGCTCCCCAGACATAACTCAGAAGTACCCTGCCGTCTCTTCCTATAGTCTGCCCCTGTGCCCCCATCAAGGTGTCTCCCCCAGACATAACTCAGAAGCCGTGCTAGGCCGTGTAACTAACCCCTCTTCCCCATTCCTCCTCTCATAACTCACGAATCCCTGCTCGGCCGTGTAGATGACCACCTCGAACAGCGGCGGGCCGACCTGCTGCAGGAAAAACTCTATACCGGGCCGCTTCTTGAAGCGCCAGCCGGTCTTGTACGTCCAGTCGGGGTGGACCAGCACCCCGGTCATCTCCAACACGAGCGTGTATGGCGGCTGCATGTAGGGGTACTGCAGCGGGTCCGGCAGCAGCTGGGCCCGCGACGGGTCCTTGATCATCTGCAGATGGCGAGGCAGGCGACGGGTCAGGTGGGCAGGGCAGGCGGGCAGCTTTGGAATATCGGCCATTGTCTGGACTTTTTGGGTTCAAATAAATTTGCTCTCTTCATTTTGATATGGAAATTTGCCACCTGATCTTGTCTTGTCACCTGATCTTACCGAAATGGTAGTTAAAGGGATAGTGCCACCTCACAAGGCCAATACCGTGTATCGGTAGGATTAACGTGTTCCGATTTTAACCTGCAAAGTCTAAGTTCCAAAATCCACCTCCATTGTAGATCAAAACAACATTAGCACCTTCAATTGATTGATAACTTCATAAAATTGAAGTCGACCTCTCGCTATTGAATCACTGCTTTGCAGACTATAATTTTATTATTGAATATTGCAAACTCAACATCACCATTCCGTCAGTAAACCTTACAATTAAAATGCGTATGCAGTTAATGATATTGCCAACAGTATTAGCTTTGTTCATTATCAAAACAGCAAGAATGGCTATGGCTCGACTTTGGGCGTACAAGTTAAGTGACGCTACTTTTCAACACAGATAAGACTTCTCAAGGTCATGTCTCAGCGAATTCGTACGTTTCTACTTTAGGCGCGCTACTTGGATACTTAATAGTTGAAAGCTATATCGCTGATGTGCAGCTCGCTACATATTGTCATTGGGATTGTGCGATAGTGTAACAGCTTCGGACGTAATATGCTGCCAGCAACAGCTCGCAGTAAGGTTATCATTAGCTTGACAAACTCGATACAACAATAGCAAAGCCGTCATAGGTTTACGACAATTTTACGAATGTAAGAAATACAGATGACTGACTAAGTGACTGGTCAGTTAGTCACACTCAATGTAAAAACTGCTATGTCGCCATCGACGACATTGGCGAATTGTAGAGCATTGTCACTACTAAATATACTCGCATGCTTTTGACAGGATACTGCCTGGGCATGGTATATACTATACAGATAGATTAAGATAAGGCAAAATATGTCACATATTTGTTGTGTGAGCAGACGAACATACCTTGTTGTAAACCTTGATCTCCTTCCACGTCCTTCTCAGGTACTGTGGTACTATTGACATGTCTGAGAACTCGTCTAGCATCACGTTCCCGTCTGGATCCGCCACCGGCGCCCCTGTGACGAAGCAAGAAGACATTGGATCAGTTGGCTCCTATTATAGCTATTCGGCCAATGAATGTCAAAGAAGAGCTGTCGGTGTAAGCACGGAAGACGCAGCCATATATATTACACATACCTGCTGCAATCAAACCTGTGTAGTATGAGGGTAGAATCGTGAAAAATACTACAAAATAACGAGGATATAAGTCCAAAAAATGTGTTAATAAATCGAGCTAATCGATAGATCTTTACGTAAAAAAAGCAATGCACATTACAAACTATTTTTTTTCATTGAATCATGAGCTTTGAAGTTTAGGCTTGACATGAGCTAATCATGAACAGACAAAAACGGACAACAAACAAATAAACAGACCACTCGATCGTAACGCTCACCGAATACTGCGATTGTCCAGCCGCCGAAGCCGGCCAACATGACGCCGAACAGGCCAAACGACAGCTTCATCGCTCGCCACGAGGCCTCCTTCCTCCTCTCCTCTTCCCGCTCCTCCTCACTCTGCCCTCCATCACTCTGCTTCTCGTCCCCTACCGTCTTGCTCCCATCATCGGTCTTGACCTTGGCGCTGAGGATCTGGTCAGCCAGTCCGGAGCCGGACGACGGCGCAGAGGTGAAGCTGCTGGTCGGCTTGGTGCCCTCACCGTCACCCTTTCCAGTGGAGTAGAGCGCCGCAGAGGAGGCGTTCAGAAGAGAGGGGCCTAGTCGCTGGAGCAGCGGCCGAGGCAGCAGCCGCGGCAGCGTCACCACCCCCCGACACACCACAGTCTGCTGTGAGAGCCGGGAGACCCCGGACACCGCTGACAGGCCCGAGAAGCCCGACAGGCCGGAGGCCAGCCGGAGGCAGCGAGAGGCCGCCATTGCCGCGAGCGGTTTTCAGCGGCCAGAAGCTGCTCTGTTGGGCCTCACTGACTGCTGGATCGCAAGATAGATCTGCCAGAGAGGATCTGGTTGTCAGGCTCAGCTGATGCTTTAATGGCTGCGAAAATATATGGCATGACATAAGTATGATATGTATTAGAATTAGTAAACCCCACTGTATTCGGGTGACAATGATAAACACACACATATTAGGATCTGGCCAATAAATCTCCCGTTCCAGCATGACTACTGCAGTCCCCAAAGAACCAACAGAAGCTGATATCCAACACAATCTAATTAGAAAGCAGATTGTAAAAATATCTACTAAAAGCAGTGATTTTGCATATTTAGTACCAGCATACGTCTACATATTCAGGGTTAGAAATTGCCTTGGCAAAAAACGCCCAGGCCAGTGACAAAAGCTAAATTTTGACCATTTTCCTACAAGATAATTTAATCAAAACTGTCCAAAAGAAAAATGAAGTAAGAAAGTGATACTCAAGATGAAATATAACTTCATGGGAAAGTAGTATTCTTTTGAGAAACATAATGCATATTTATAATATCACAAAATGGTCATTCCACGTCAAATCGCACAACAAAATCCAGACCCCTCCGATTTGGACGAAAATTGGTACACCTGTAGCGTCAAGTGAAAGAAACATACACACCGACTTTTAACTCTAGGTGACATCAAGGGTCACCAAGAGGTCATCCAGGGTCACGATTTTTTGCGTACTTGTGATCAGTCAAGCGCTTATATCTGCTATGCTAATGGACTTAACGGAATACAACTAATATCGAATACTCCACAGGGTTGGACCATTCAGAAAAAGGAAAAAAAAATCACATGACCTCAATATGACCTTTGACCTGACGAGGTCAAAATCATAAAATGAATATTTATATAAGTTTACCTGCTCGTAACTAGTCCAAACTTGACACAATAAATAAAATTAGCATCCTCTACGAACGTGCAAAAAAGAATGGCGGACACTTTTCAACTTTTGAGATACCGCCCTTTAAAGGGCGGATTTGGGGTCACCTGACTTGACCTGGTGACCTGACCTGAAAAGACCCGAGGTCAAGAGTTGTACAGTATGTGTGTAATTAGTTCCTTACACTGTGCCAAATTTAGTACGCGCGTGCATCGTTTTTCTGATATTCATTAAAAACCTCCGTTGGAGAGGTGCAGAAAATCCAACTCCCCGTGAGTACGCGTTCTAGCGAAATACCCTTTCACATAAGACCATATTAAACATGTTCTATGCAAGCCAAGCAAATTGGACTGGCATCGATAGACAATGGATGTACTTTTCGTATGGAATAATATACTTTCTTTTTCGAAATAATCAACTCTACACTCATCGTTTAATCGAGTTTGAAATTTTCTCCGAAATTTACTGTACCTTCCATGGTAGCATTTAGTGAAGGAGAAAAAAAAACTTAACGTTGTGACGTCACACAAAGTTCACCTTTATGGTTTAACAGAAGATAGCAGATGTTGTAAGCAGATCGAAAATGAGGTTGAGTGAAAGAATTGCCTCTTCTAAAGGCTCACTCAGTCCGTGTCGAAGTTACTTCAGTTATTAGAAGTTACTCGAAGTTATTTCCAGGATAACTAGACAAACTAGGAAACAGGATACGTTCATAGGCAGCAGCTGTACATCGGCATATCTGGCGCTTTTGAGACATGCAGTATATTACTTTATGTATTTTTTCTTCAAATGACGTCATATTACATTAAGTATGCTATAATTATTATTTTAAATTAATTTGTATATGTCCCAGCTAAATACATTCCGATACATTTTCAATAATAATTGTGGTAATTTAGGTATCAAAATTACCTAAACGTTTTTTCCTTCTTTAAATGACGTCATTTGGTGCACTACCCAGCAGAAGCCACTGAATTTGAAACGTTCTAAAAATCGCGAATTGGGATTTTCAAAATAACTTTTGATATATGCATGATAAAGCAAAACCGATTTGACCATTGTGTTTTTCTTGTTGAGACGCATCGAAAAATATATTTGGTGAA
>VOPJ01004225.1:0-27078 GCA_014673585.1 Semibalanus balanoides | reverse complement strand
AGTGGCGGCTAGAGCACAGTAGGGGCGGCTAGAGCACAGTAGGGCGGCTAGAGCACAGTAGGGGCGGCTAGATCGCAGAAGGGGCGGCTAGAACACAGTAGGGACGGCTATAGCACAGTAGGGGCGGCTAGAGCACAGTAGAGGCGGCTAGAGCACAGTAGGGGGTGGTTGGAACACAGCAGTAGGGGGTGGTTGGAGCACAGTAGGGCCACAAAGATGAGTACGGATCGCCAGGGCTGAATAGAGACACTCAAGCGTACGGATGTTATTTGTTTACTAAACTTTTTGTATACAAAAACATCGATTCCAATGAGCTATTTGGGAGAAGGATATGAATGTTTGTTTTTTCATCAGTCAATTGAGTTGTCACGATAAGCACAACATTTTTACTTATATTCAGCTTTATAGTTGTCATGAATAAGCTCACTCAAAATAATCATTATCTTGCGCTTACGAAGGCACATTATTTCTTCTGGAAATGCGTTTAGGCCTACAAAATATATCTACCAACTACCTGCTCACAGGACGATGACATGAATCCTAAATATCTGTCTGGAAATTTGTAATCAAGTTTACTAAAAAAGTCGTGTCAGTCGTCGGTCAATAATATACTTGTGCCAAAATTGGTACCGGTTTGATCATGTTTTTGGGGGAATTTCCGCAGCAGCATGTGACATCACTCGTGCGTAGTTTGGAAGATAAAGAGATAGAGCAGGTCTGCCGTTGTTAGCTCGCGCCGTCGGACCGGTTCTATGCCATACCGTTAGCGGCAGCACTTAACAATCCAGCTGGACGAGTTCCTGACCACCTGGTATGTAACACGACTCGTTACCGGTGACAGCCACATAGTTAACTGGACAAAACAGCTACATAGATATTTTGTAATTATTCGCGGTGACTATATATGAAGAAAAACAGGACGGGAAGGCTTAGTTGCGTTAAACCTCTACCGCATTTCATCGGCTTGCACGCAAGCTTTTTTAATCTGGAAATATTTGTCACTTTTTCAACTGCGACTAAAAGCTAATAGTGTACTGAGGCATGTGGAGTTGTTTAGAATGCACACAAGCAATAGCGGTAAATAAAGGCAATACAGTAAATACAGACTCAACTGCAGAAGCCTGCTTCTAATTAGATCAGTTATGCGACAGTGTTGGACAGGTCGTTAATGATTTACTATAAACTTAAGTGCCGCAGACTGGGCAGACAAGTCAGCTGGTAGCTCAACAAGGGGCACACGAACTGTATAGTACTGAAGCCGCCTTATAGAGGCTTGGACTAACATACAAAATAAATGAGATAAAGGAGATCAATGTTATGAGACCTTGCTGAAAACAAAACAATGTCTTGTGATTTTTAGCGATGCACCATTTATATTAGTCAGTGCTGAATATGCAGTCTGATTCATTTCGTCGTAAACACAAAGGCCATTGCGTGTCTCAGTGCATGATTCCGATTTCCACAGACACTGCTGAGCTGGCTGTTAGTGCATGCAAAGGTGGTCAAACATTTCCTCAACCAATGCAAAACATGCACGATACTGTGTCTGCACGTGCTAGCACGTACATCCTGCTAAAGCACAGGTAGATCATTAAAACCGCCGAAGTGAAGGTTAGCATTTGCTTGGACCATCCAGGGCGACGTTGACACCAGTTTGGTCAACTATTGTAAATTAGATTATGGTAAGTTAAGAATAATCAATTGGTGTTCATCATAAAACAATTTATGAGCAGAAGTGCTAAAGTGAATGTATGCATATGCATGGCGCATGTGACATTAGCCGTTTTCACGAAGGACTTTATTTACCGAGTAATTGGGGTGTTTGGGGCGTTTGGGGGCGATTTGGGCACTTGGGTTCAAATGGGGGGGGGCGGTGATAGAGCTATAGCCACGTGACAAGGTGTGTTCGGTGCCAAATGTCCTTAATTTCATAATACCAAAATACAAAAAGTCTGCCCCAAACCCCCACACGGCAGGGCCAATAAACGGCAGGGTGTTGGTCATCTCTGCTGTAGATCAGCGCTGCCGTCATGAGCGTGCGCGTGTGTGTGTGTCAACACGGCAGGGCCGGCCCCCCGCATCTCTGCTGAAGATCTGCGCTGCCCTGCGTGCATGCTTCATTTCAGATCACAGCAGGCTGAAGGCGGAACTTTTGGCAAACGCAATGCTCCTGCTGTTGTGCTAGGTTACATTTCCTTTCGATGAGATGCTTTGCTTGGAGTTGCTTTCTATCAGGGTTTTGCCATTAAAATATTACTTTTTGTCTACGTACTGTGACTTATTGCAATGCCCGTGATATTGACATGCGCAAAGTATTTTATGCTTCCTTTTTGACATCCGCCAATAACTGAATTAACCATATCTTACCACATGTTTGCATAGGGAATTGCGTAATGGAATTTTGATAGTTCCACTGAACTACGACAGAGAGTTCCCATCGGTTACGTAACCAGTATTTTTTCAGAGGGGGGGGGGCACGTCAGTGGTAAAATCGAATTTCGCTCCTCAGCCAAATGGTGTTGGTCGGGGGAGATAGGGTCAGGTCATCAGCAGAATCCCATTTTATTTAGTGTAAATGTGTTTTCTCAGGGGGAGAGGGGCAGAGCCCCCGTGCTTCCCCCTGGCTACGTCCCTGGTTCCCCTGATAACGGCCAGTTCCACAGCTCACGCATTGCTTATCTGGGCACGTGTTTACACAGGAATTGTCTCCTCGGTGCTGATATAGGCGTGTTCTGTCCTGGCTCTGCTGAGCTAGGATGGGTAATTTCATGATGACGCGTTTTACTCGCTACCTACCCCTCATGCTGCATGTGCTGATATAGGTGGGTTTTTCATTTGGCGTCACATCGAACTGCACGCCCGGGCCTGACACGCAGTGTTTTCAAGCAGCCGTCTGACGTATAGTGCCAAATGAGCGCTGGTTTTACCCGTGGCCAACAGACTGGCATGCGATCCATACTGAATCATGGAAAGGAACAGGCGGACGAGAATATACCCTTAATCGTAGGCAAAACAGTGCCGGTGTGCATATTAAACTGACAACGTACAGCATCGCTGCACGGCCAGTACGCATAGGGAGCGATGCGTTTTTACGCCAATATTATTAAAATAGGAGGAATGTTCAGCATGGCTATTCTGATAAAGGGAGATCCGGAGAAACACATTGTTTTTGTACAGGAATGCTGTCCAAAGTCATCGCAAGCACAGTTAAGAATTTCTACATTCCGGATATAACCGGGCATCAGAATCATAAAATATATCTATGGCTTGTCTATAACCCTATCCCCTGCGGGGGGCAGAATCCGTCCCCCCTCCCCGGTAGCTTTTCACCCGCCGCTTCTGAACCGTTACGTCTATCGTCTTGAAACTTTCAGAATTATAAATATGAATGACGGGTGTTGTCAAAATTTGGAGAAAAAAAATCGATCCAGCAGAGGCGGCTCCAGGCTCATGTTTTTGGGAGGTCGTTACGAGTGCGGTTGTGCGGCGCATACTTCCTTCGTAGTTTGCGGTGAAATAAAAGCGTCAGAAACTATGTCACTGCTATATACATCATACATCCTTGGATTATGCACATTTTGGGGCAGAGGTGCACTCCGGTACATAAAATGGGGGGCGATGTCCTCCGTCAATTTAGGCCCAACTTCAAATATGTAAGATTATAAAAGTCGTTCCGCACATGGTGCCCCCCACGTTGTTAACCTGAATCCGCCTATGCACAATATATTACATTTCACAAATTACAGCAACAAAGCCCACATATGTGACGTTCCTATTGTCTAAAACACTCACGAACAGCACATATTTTTTATCCAAAAATCAACCGATTTTTCATCCCTGAGTGCGCCTATGATTTTTCATATCAGCACTTGTCCCTTTCATATTTTAAAGATCATGAAATTTGAAGATCAAAAACGTTTTGTGCATGGAAATCGGTTGAATCACGTGGCCGCAATGACCTTTAAAAAAAAAAAACATCCAAAATTTTCATATTTTTGCCCCCTGGCCCCTATTTTGAACAAAAAAAACACATTTCGGGGTTCAAAAGGGAAGATTTCGTCACGAAAAATCGAATGGTGTTCGTTCCATCGAAATCTGCCGAGCGGTTCTCAAGATCTCTGGGGGGGGGCAGAATCTGCCCCCCGCAGGTTAACGTAATTCTGGCCGCCAGCAGGGAATAGGAATAAATCAACCCACGTCGCCTCGAACAATAAAAGTGCTGATAACACAACCACCGGGTAAAAGCTTTCATTCATTTTATGACTCGGCGCAATTATGGCTAGCCCTGCCACCACCTGAGTTATATATAGTCAGTCTGGGAACTGTCCGCTTTACTGGATTGGCCAGGGTCGCCAGTTACATAGCACAGGCGTTTCACAAGTCGCGCTGCACTGGTTATCGCTGCATGTGAGCCCATGCATAAGGATTACCTCGCGGTACAGGCCTTATCAAGAATATCTAGGTGAAGGCTTTTACGCGGGTTCATTTTATGGTTGTTCCGGTCGCATTCAAATGTCACTGTAAACCGAGCCCAGGTTTGCAACGACTTGCCTACATTTCGAAGAAAAATTATATATGCGCTTCACTTTAAGTCTCGGGTGTATTTCGAATGACGTGCATACTAGGGCACCATTGAAGATAATACTTATGTCCTTCCAGTAGCCCTGATGATAGTTACCAGCAGCTAAATGGAAGGACATAATGCGATGTCAAAGGAGGACAATCGACGAATGAATGTAAGGAAATTGATAAAGAGAATGGCGACCAAGGTCGACACTGGATACCTATTAGTGATGTCTAATGGACGAGCAAGAGGGCAAAACGCGATTTCTTCCAATCATTCAAACTCGCCGACTGTGCAGTGTGCACCTCTTATTATCCCCTCGTGTATCTATGGCATCATCATGGACCTACTAAAGGTTTACGATTCACAGAGACAGACCAATGAAGATAAAGACAGCTCTCGTGGAAACACTATTTCCCAACACGACACCGGGGCCATGTGAGTTTTCTCAATGCGTCTGACCTGATTGAAGGCCGCCTTCAATTATGTCACGTGTGCCTGTAGTTGATAACACATGTGCATAGTAATCCCGTCTAGCTTGCGGCTAAGACATGGTTTTTTCAGAGCGGCGTTCGCGCGCCGAAAGTCGCACCTCTTCTGTCGTCCAGCGAGCGGTGCTGCCATGAGCACCAACTCAGCTGGAAACTGACACGTCACTGTCCCGAGTCCCGTGCGCCAATGTCAGCAGCGGTAGCTACCATGTAGCATCCAGCGGCCGTTCCGCAGTGGTTTCATTGCTGTCATTACTCCACCGATTTACCGCCGTTGGCCTCTCTGATTACCAGCGGAGCATGTTCGCCGGGCGACTGAGGCCTTGACCCAGTAAACCGCTGTACGCTCCGGCGGCTACAGTCCTCGTCCTGCCCCTGTCACGTGACCTGGTGACACGATGTACGCTCCGGCGGCTACAGCGATCCCTTGCGCTGTATATGAAGTAATGGACAACGCTTGTCGCCTTTCCAGACACCTGACCCAGCCCAGCAGGGGGAAGGGGCATTTAACGCAAACACCCCCAGGCACCGGAGCATATGAGGTATTAAATACAAGTATGCCCCCGTGCGTTCTAGCATTGGCTAAAATAAGTGATTATTAGGAAAACCCTTCCCTCCCCCGGTCAACGATTTTTTCCTGCTGAGGGCCCCACCCCCGGTCAACGACTTTCCGCGTTGACGACTCGACGGCACCCCCCCCCCCTCCCCTCAACGACTCTTCGCCTAACGGGCCTGACACCCCTGGTCGACAACTGTTTTCAATAATGTCACCTACTTTGACACCCATTTCCCCTCCGAAACGCGCCAAAGAAAATAAATGGACATGGGCGTCGAAAGTGGGGGGACGGGGACGCATCCCCCAAGAGGCACCCGTCCCCCAAACATTTTCGGATTTAAGCATTCATGCCTATTAGACGTTGCATGAAAAGAATCGACTTCGAAGTGCCTCCGTCCCCCCAAACTTTCGGAAGGTGGCCACGCCCTTGGTAATGGTGCACATTGAACAAACTAGACACATGTTCTACAGCTAGCCTTGAGAGCCATTTTTCCACAGCGCGGCCCGAAGTCAGCGGGAACTGTCCGCATTGTTATAGCACGTGTAGGCGCGTGTGCTCAGACTCGATACTGGACTGCACAGGATGCCACGGCCGACAGAAGTACTGGTTTTTCCCTGTCAGCCAGCACAATTGAGTCACGTTTGTTCCTTTCGGTCCATATCGATGCACCCGTGCCAGGTGAATTCCAACCAGTACATACATATTGCTACGATCGCGGGCTCGTTAAAGGCAGAATTGCAAGCTTTCGCGACACTCCGTTTTTGTGTAGTTGATGATAACAATGGGTGTTTACGGCAAACTCGGACCTGGAAACAAATGCTTCTTTCTAGAATCGGAAGTCCTCGACTTGGTCTTTACTTCTGTCTTACTACCTGCAGCGAAGTGAGAAATGAAGCGAAATTAAAACATGCGACACAGTCTGCAGGCCAACGAATCGGTCGTTTCCAGTTTTAGTTGTAGAGCGATCCTAGGACAAAAATGAGAAGCAAACAGTTTTGCATGTGCTACCAGGAGTGGCGAATGGAAACGGTAGGCCGTGGTGGGTTTTTACGTAATTACTGGCGTTTTAAAAAAAAAAACAGGAAAGTGCTAGACCATGACATAGTCCAGAGAACTTTAAATCCATTAAAGGGGAGTGTGCCCTACTCTTTTTGAAATGGTCAAATATATTTTTCTTACGGTAAGAGCCAATTGTTTGATTATTGGTTACGATAAAATTCACGTCTGGGCCCCTTTAGTTGATTTTTACTTATATTTCTGTTTTGCATTTGCTTTGTTTCAAAACTCATAAGATTCGTCACTATAAACAGAGTAGGCGAAGATGTTACCTATAATGGCGCACTTGAGACGATAAACCAAAATACCCCTTATGAGCAATGTATGGGTTTGTTACAGTGTCAAGGAATCTGTTCGCAGGCTGTTATCAGTGTTCACGAGTTGTTTTGCTATTGGCCAGAGCAATATAATGCTAGCGTTGTATTTTAAGAGCAATGCTTCTAGTAGCGGAAAGCTCTCTGGCGACCATCGATATTAAATTCTTCCAGAATTGTGCATTGGCGACTTTGAATAATCTCAGCAAAACTTAAAGTGAATCTGGGGAAATGAAGCATATGGCAAATTCAGCAAAAATCTGTTCTACAGAGCTAGTGTCAACAACTTCACAGACCAAGCTGAGTAGGCACACTCCCTTTAAGGAAGAAATAAAAATATAAATATAAAGCCTATGCAAATGTGTTATTTTAGACGAGGCAAATGTGTAAATTGCGTCACCAAGCAAAGGTGTCACCAGCTGTAAGGACAGACCAATGTTGAACGACAGCTCATTTGCATGGCCATTCAGCTACATTTCATTGAGCCTTGGTTGTGTTTTTGAGGTATGTGTGTATACTTTATTGCAATTGAACCTTTATATTCAACGACAATTTCAATAAAGATGAGGACAAGCCCTGCTTTCATATTGTTTAAAATGGGCTGTATACTTTAATGGCTATGTCGTTCAGTTCACTAGTTCTGATCAGTTGTTACACTTGTGATTGCATAGCATTATAATTGTCCTTGTACTTTACAGATATGATGTAATTCAAGCTGCATAGTTCCACATGGTTTACTAGCCGGTGCAACCGTTTCTGATGATTACCTATACTAACCGGTAAAACACCTTTGTGGGCGATTACCGAGCGGGCGCGCTCTGGAAGCTAAAACAGGTTTGAAATATGACACGGTACCGTACTGCACATTGACTGTGTCCCAATGAAAGTAAAATGATCAATAGTCTTACCGTGCGTCATACCCTAGTATGCATATGAACATTCAGCTGAATCAGGCAGGTAGTTTCAGATTTATATATAAAATAGTGGTCCGCACGTGCACAGTGCACACATCCATAGCGAGAGCGACTCAAAGGTACCGCCAAGCGTACACCCAACAACCCTCCCTTGGCATGCATATATGCACATTTTCACCTCGATAGGTCCGGTGGTTTCCGAGCTATGAAATACGGTTTCGCACGTGCATATTAGTGTATGCCTCAGCACGTCTAAGGTCCGCTAATCGTTATGCTCCTAACCTACATGCAAAAGTTCAGCTACAATAAATCCAGTACCTTCGGAAGCTTAAAATAAAGGAACTGCATTTGCACACGTGCCATGTATCTGCCGATAATTCATGTCGAATATTGCTAGGATGTCAGGTCGGGAGCAGAACACCACATTTCCTCATAATCGGCCTATGTAGACAGCAGTTTCTGAAATACAACATAGGGGATTAACCAGACACCCCTTATTTATTTTACATGCTCACGTGCGCTAATGCATACCTATAGTTTAAATAATTCATGCAAATATGGAGCATTATTGGTTCTAAGCGTACGCCAAATGTGGTAAAGTTTGTTGAAGCGATTCTATCCTAAGACGCCATTTTTATCCAAAATTGGTGATTTGACCTGCCCCACTTATGCGCGTGACATGCGCTGTGGTACTACCATTATCAGAACGAACTATACCAAAAACAACAATTATTTGATAGACTTGTCCAATGGTGAATACCCTATCTCAATCGGAGCTGTGGTTGCCAAGTTCTTAGCCTTCGAAAAGCGTCCTTACGGCATGGTCGGGCCGGGTAAAATGTTTGTTTGTAAGTTAAGTAAGTTGAGGAGAAACATCACGGGCGCTTCGCGCCCATTTAGTATTTAGCTCAAATGATATTGATTTAGATTGTGGATATTGAATAAAGTAGCCTTTCGCTGGGACAAACGGGGGAAAAATAGCTCAGACGCCCGCTTCTCTGATCACAATGCTGTATTTTTGCACCACACGTTACCAAGGGTGGTCGTTAAGGAATATTAGTAGACGTTGAGGCCTCTGACTACCTCTCCGTTAGATTCCCTCCAATGCTTCACCGCCCGGTTGACCCATATCAACGACAGCTGCTGCAGTGACAGACACCACAGTGGATTGTTTGATACAAATCAATCTGATAACTTTCGCCCAGCCGTCGGGTATGGCTGCCATTTTTTCCGTCGCGTGACGTGAAAGCATAGTCACCTTCCAAGGAAATATATGGGGCGCATACGATCGTGTGGTCATCTGATCCCTGGCAGCTGTAAGTGGTATGCTATAAATGGCTTAAGCTCACGGCAAACGCCACAATCCAGTGGCCTTGAAACACAGCAAACCTCTAATCCAAGGCAGGGCTACTAGCGTGTGTTATGTAATGCATTGTCTGTAGCAGCCAACATCTGCTGCTTTGGAGAATTTAATGAAAGACATTAATATATCCAGGTTTTTTGGAGATGTGATCACGGTTCCCTCCTTAGCTTTACGTTTAAAACTGGTATTGGATATATAAAGTATTCAATGAAATACAATATGTTAAAACTATGTTTTACCTTTTCATCTGTAGGAGCACACATGCCTACACTTAAACACATGCCTAACCTTAACCCTCGCCCAGGTAGGGCACAAATTCACTGAGTGTCTGGGAAGGGGGTACGACCCCCCTTTGGCGTTTCGCCCCTAATTAAGCAAGAGCTTCGATTAGAAAACGATCGTGTTGCTTGTGACGAGGGAAAGCCATTGCCATATGATTTTAAGGCCCTGGGTCATTAGGTAACCTCTGAGGTCGTGTCAAAGATCAAAATGTCGTAGATCGAAAATGTGTTAAAATATAATGCTGACCGAGCCAAAATGGTGAAGAAACATTTTAGTATGCTTAATACATGCCAAATTTGAAATCAGCGTCACAAAATGACCTATAAACTGCCAACTTCCAAAAAAGCCATGTGAGGTCATCTGAGGTCTGTGACCTCGGTTAACCTTTAGAAGCGCATGACCCCAGTGAAACATATTTATGTAAAATGCTTCCAAGATTTAAAATCAGCGTCAAAAACTTTCTTAAAGACGGCCAGAAGCCAACAAAGTAATCGGAGGTCAGTGACCTCGGCTGAACACAGAAAAAGTCGGTCTTGGTCACAATCTCAGCAGATGACACATCTGTCACATGTCAACACCTTTGTAATTGCTCCTGAACGTCAAACACCCGGAAACTGCACATGTAACAAGGATCGATACTACGGGATGCCAGTTTCGCCTGACATGACCACGAGAAACAGGTCATAGGTCATGAGCCATAAAAGTTGGAAGTTCGAAATATTCAGAATATGTGTCAAACTGTTCGAAAGTAGGGTGCCGATAGTTGCATCACGATCGGTTGCAAACAATGCGAGTTATTTGGGGAAAAACTAGGGGTGGCATCCACCCCCTACCCGGGCGAGGGTTAAAGGGAGTGTGCCTTCTCACATCGGACATGTGTCCAGTTGTTGACACTGGTCTATAGAACAGATTTTTCTGAATTTAGCCATATGCTTCATTTCTTAAAATTCACTCTAGATGCTGAGATATTCCAAATTCGCCAAGATCAGGCTGGCAGCACAACATTATCGATATTCGCCAGAGAGCTTTCGCTACTAGAAGCATTGCCCTTAAATTACAACGCTAGCATATATTGTTTGCGCTGGCCAATAGAAAATAAATAGTGTTGCGCGCTGAGACAGCTTGCGAAAATGGCTCGATTATTATTTGACATTGGCCCTGATCGATGTGTCGCAAACGCAAGCCTCAATAGTTCCTATGCTTAAGAAAACGGATTATTCTGCCTATACTGGGCCATGCTAACATTTGGTGCTATGGGGACTGCGCTTGCGACACATCGATCAGGATCATTGTTCGTATGGGGTTGTTTATTATCTTTGGTGCGCTATTGTAGGTAACATTTTCGTTACTCTGCTTTATAGTGGCAATCGGTTATGAGTTTTGAAACAAAACAAATGCAAAACAGATAAGTAAAAATTCAACTAAAGGGGCTCCAGACGTGAATTTTATCGTAGCCAATACTCGAACCAATAGCTTCTTACCGCAAGCAAAATATATTTGACATTCCAAAAGAGTAGGCACACTTCCTTTAAATGAAGTGTGCCTACTCTTTTTGAATGTCAAATATATTTATATTATGGTAAGAAGCCATCGGTTCGATTGTTGGATACGATAAAGTTGACGTCTCGAGCCGAGCTGATTTTTGGATACGATAAAGTTGACGTTTTTAGAATTTGTACTTATATTCTGATTTGCTTATTGTTTTGCTTCGATATCCCTAAGCGATCGCCACTGAAACAGAGCTAAGATGTTATCTAGAATGGCGCATCTAAGATAGTTCAATTCCCATTCAATGTTTATTAGAAACCGGGGCTTTGTTCGGCAGCTGCTTTCAGCGCGCACGAGCTGTTTTTTATTGGCCAGCGTTAATGATACATGCTACCAGTGTAAACGTTAGGTCAATGCTTGTAGTAATAGGATTGATGTAGTAATAGGATTGTAGCAACATTATCTAGGCCCTCTCTGGGGCCTAGATAATGTTGTGATTCCATATTAATCTTGGAGCCTTATGAAGTAACATTATGTGCATAACATTAAGCGCTTTATCAAAATTCAGCACGAATTGATGTTTCCCGCCCAGTCAGAATATTGGTTTGCATCAGCATCAGAATCCAGAGGTGATTAGCTAGCAGTATTATTTCTCGAAGAGGCGAGGTGGTTTCTCCTAGCTAAGCTCCTGTAAAATACACATACTGAACCTGGCTCTCCCAACTTGTTAAATCAACACACACACACTACTCAAATAAGAAAATATAGACGACATGAATATGTCTGCTTATGGACACACTTCCGCTGTGAACTCCAGACACTATGTTTGTTTTTGCATTCGAATGGGAACCACAACTCGCGTGGAATAGCCAACAGATCTGAATACTGAATAAATTTTGCGAGTTGAAGGCGTACGAACTGAATGCTGACACATTTACATTGCGCTTCGAACTGACAAGCCAAACAAACTTGCACTTTTACTCTAATGCGTAACATATAGCATTGTGTCTCTGGGCCATGCTAACGATACATTCATAATTCATAGGTACCGTCAACGAAGTTTCTCTGCCAGGGCCCTGCATGCGAGACCCTAGTTTTAAGTTTTGTCTAGCATTGTTGCGAAAGGTCACAACAGATTCGTGTCACTGCTCCAGACCCACCGGCCAGCCCCAAACCCACGCTTCCCACCCTGGTGCTCCCAGAGTCTTCCTCACCTGTGGGCCATGCTGTGTGTATGTGTGTGTGTGTGCAGGGCGCCGGATCAGACAGCACACCACCCGTGGAGTTCGACTGGCAGCCTGTGCCGGCCAGCGGGCACTTATAGGCGGCCCGCCCAGTCTCCCAGCGCCTGCAGCCAATTAGAGCTGCGCACGGTCCGGGGCCACATCCATCTCTCCTGATCGCCCCTCTCCTGCCGTACGCTCTGCGTCAGAACAGGGCCGGGTGGGCGCTCTGTGCAGCCCCAGCCACTAAGTGCGCCGGTCCCCGGCCCACAGCCATCCTCTGATCGCCGCTCTCCTGCCCGTACGCTCTGCGTCAGAAAGGGCCGGGTGGGCGCTTGTGCAGCAGCCAGCTACTAGAGCTGCGCAACGGTCGGTGGCACAGCCATCTCTCCTGATGCCCCTTCTCCTCGTACGTCTGCGTCGAACAGGGCGGGTGGGCGCTCTGTGCAGCCGCCAGCCATTAAGAGCTGCGCACGGTCGGTGGCCCAGCATCTTCCTGATCGCCCCTCTCCTGCCGTACGCTCTGCGTCAGAACAGGGCCGGGTGGGCGCTCTGTGCAGCCGCCAGCTACTAGAGCTGCGCACGGTCGGTGGCCACAGCCATCTCTCCTGATCGCCCCTCTCCTGCCGTACGCTCTGCGTCAGAAACAGGGCGGGTGGGCGCTCTGTGCAGCGCCAGCCATTAGAGCTGCGCACGGTCGGTGGCCACAGCCATCTCTCCTGATCGCCCCTCTCCTGCCGTACGCTCTGCGTCAGAAACAGGGCCGGATGTGCAGCAACTAGAGCTGCGCACGGTCCTTGGACATATCCATCGCTCCTGATCGCCCTCTCTTGCCCTGGGGAGCGATCTGGTACAGGGGCAGGATTCCTGTCCTCTGTGCCGGTGACCCGAGATCAAATCCCTGGGCGTGCCGCTGAAACAGTCGACCGGCCCTCATATAATAACCCTCAAAACAGGGTGAGAGTTCCAATTAGCACTATGATCTCAAGAGGATACGGTGCCTGCCGCTTGGTCCACAAACCAAACCAAACCAAAATCCTCTCTTGCCGTACGCCAAAGCGTCAGAACAGCCCGCCAGGTGCGCATTGTGCAACTACATAACCTGCTTCTGTCTAGTTACTCGGTCGATTTTGTAAAAAAAAATCTGAAGCATATTATTAGCTATTTATGATGACAGTGAATCAACTTATGATGACAATAAGCTATTTTTGAAAACAGTAAGCCATCATTACAGATCTATACCTGGCATGGATAGCTCACAATGTTAACTATTTATTTTATCAGAAGATATACAATATAGCTCTTAAACTCATGTAGTGGTTAATTGCAAAATAATGAAGGAAATATGAAATACAACACTTAGCGGCGCACATGGTCATTCGGCGCGATATTCGCCGTCGATTCTTTCGCGGACACATCCCGGGAATTGAACCACTCCCTACACATTACATCTGGGTGTCGTACCAGCAACTCAGTGGCGGATCCAGGATTCTCAATCGGCCAGGGGCTTCAGGCCCGAGGGCGGCATATGTTTCTGCGGTGACGGGGGCGGCATGGTCCACGAGGCGGCAATTTTGGGGGGCATTTTTGCTTCAGGGGGCGGCATTTTTGTTCTTCGGGCGGCATTTTCTTCCGAGGGCGTATATTGGTGCCTCTATAACATAATTTTGCCCTTAGAAAGGCGGGATGAATGCAGCGATGATTTGCAGGCGCCTTCGGCGCCTGCAAATATCATACTGGCAACCGAAGCCGCCCGCCGCGGGCCTTCGGCGCCCGGGGGCGGCAATTTCTATCGGCCAGTGGGGCTTCAGCCCCTACGCCCCCCTGGATCGCCACTGCGCAACTCCCATTAAGTTAATTCATTGGAACGATTTGTTTGGCCGTGTTTGTGTTTGGCCGCTGTCGCTGGTGGAAGTCGCGGGGAATATCGCGAACCGATGGCGCAGTGTGCGGCCGGCTTAACAAGTATAGTGGTTGTGATGCATTTGGTTTTAAAGGAAATAGTTCACCTTCAACATGGGTTTTGAACTGAGATAGCAGTTTTGTAAGCCGTTTGATGGATTTCCACTGAAATTAAGTAAGGTAGAAGCTCAAATAACCACAGAGGTCTAATGGAAAAGAAATTGTAGCTTAATTTTGACAATTGCAACAAATAAGAACCAAGTGTATTTGAATGGGGACTTAAAGCCGATGTCGTCTCTCTTTACCAAATGTTGATGATAGTCGACTTGTTTTAAGGTGATCTTAGGAGATATTACGTGTTTCGTTTTCGATCGCTGGGTACCAGCTGGATAGGTGATCACCGGTTTGATGACGTCACTGGTATCTCATGACAAAGTTGAGTTGAATCAATCTTCACCCAGGGTTAAGTTCGAATCTCAATCAGCAGCGATGTACTATGAAGGTTAGGTAAGCAAAATATAAATAGTTTGATCATTTATGACATTTCCCTCCAAATTAAAATATAATAGTACCAAAAAACGTCATATTAATATTTCGATCACGAATCTTCATCAGAAATTATATGTTACCAAAACAAGAAAATGATTTGAAAACTGATAAATGTTTTGGTAATGTATAATTCTGATGAAGATCTGTGATTGAAATATTGATATAACGTTTCTTGGTACTATTATACTTAAATTTCGAGAAAGAGGTCATAAATGATAACACCAATTATATTTTGCCTATACATGTTCCTCGCACAAGCACTAGCCAATACGGTTAGATAAGCTTTTAATGTGTTAGATGGTTGTTTTTGCCATGATGAATGAGAATATATTCGAACTTAACCCTGGGTGAAGATTGATTCAACTCAACTTTGTCATGTGACCAGTGATGTCATCAAACCGGTGATCACCTATCCAGCTTTTTGTCTCGACCTTTACATTTAAATATACATTACTGCCATGTTATTGATCATTCCTTTGTATAGGTTAGATAAGGTTTGATTAGGATCCATCCAGAAGGTTCCAGACGAGATTTGCGGACGAAGAATTGCGGACGAATATTTTGTCATGCACCAGTGACATCAAATCAGCCACACTACCCTGAAAAATAAAACAAACATAGGAGGTAGGAACAAACTGAATGAGTGGATAATTAATTCTAAAAAGTGTGATGTAGACCTTTGCTTCCGCTGAATACCGATAATGTTTGATACAAATCAATTTTGATCAAGTTTGATACATACCTGAACAACCGCACTACGATTACGCCTACTAGACTTCAAGGACGATGTGCTTATTTTCGCAACGCTGTGATAAACAAGGATTCGTTTCTATTCGAGTCACTGTAAGTGTCTGAAAAATTGTACCATATGATTTGGCAGCGTAAAGGTTTTCTCTTTACCCGAAATTCCTTGATGTGACGTCATCAATCCAAATATTTACACTTACTTATTTATTAGATTAAGCACTGTTTGCAAGAAACGAATGTCGTAATCGTGTTCGGCAGCAATTACTTCATATTTTGCACCACAAGCGGCGTACATATGACAACGTTCAGAAAGGTAAAACATTCCCTTTAAAGAAAACAGGGTTGAGCAAAATTTTGTGTTCAAGTTGGCACCGGTCAAAGTATCCATCGTTGAGATGAAGCCACCACAGACGGCCTTCATAGTACTGTATAACAGACATGCTGACAAATATATTATTAGTATTTACTATTTTTATAAGCATCTTCATTAAATAATCCACCCATAACATTGTCGCGCCACCCCCAAAACCAGATGCAAAAGTAAAAAGAACACAAACGTTCTGGTTACAGGTTTGAGCTTAAGTGATGCTCCATTAACAAATAATCCTTTTGGCTTGCAACAAGAGTCCTAACCTCGTTTTACTGGTCCCTCCCGGTTCCCTTTGCCCACACAACGAGGAAAACACCCACACCCATCCACAACCTAACCCGCGCGGCGGCGCGCTAACATTCTCGGCTCCCCTCCCCTTGAACAGCTGATCAGCCGGGGCACCGCACCGACCGACCGGGCGGCACCGCATTCCACAGACGTCACGTGATCAAAACACCCCGGCGCGGCGCGCTGCCGACCAGGGTCACTGGATGCCTGCCCGGGTCACTACCCGAACATCCCCACTGACCTACCACTATCAAACCGATCCCACTGCCGACCAGGGTCACTGAATGCCTGCCCGGGTCACTACCCGAACATCCCCACTGGCCTACCACTATCAAACCGATCCCACTGCCGACCAGGGTCACTGGATGCCTGCCCGGGTCACTACCTGAACATCCCCACTGGCCTACCACTATCAAACCGATCCCACTGCCGACCAGGGTCACTGGATGCCTGCCCGGGTCACCACCCGAACATCCCCACTGGCCTACCACTATCAAACCGATCCCACTGCCGACCAGGGTCACTGGATGCCTGCCCGGGTCACTACCAACATCCCCACTGGGCCACCACTAAATCAAACCGATCCCACTTGCCGACCAGGGTCACCGGTAAGATGCCTGCCCGTGTCACTACCCGAACATCCCCACTGGCCTACCACTATCAAACAGATCCCACTGGGCGGACCAGGTCACTGGATGCCTGCCCGGGTCACTACGCCGAAACATCCCCACATGGCTACCACTACTCAAAAACCGATCCCACTGCGAACCAGGGTCACTTGGATGCCTGCCCCGGGTCACGACCCGAACATCCCCACTGGCCCACCATATCAAAACGACCCCGGGCATGACACGACCGGGCGGATAGCCGAAATACAGTACCTCACCACCGAGGCGGCAGCCAGGGGGGCAACGGGGGAAATCCCCCCCCCCCTATGATCACATGGGGCCCACCGAGAATGGCCACCTGTGCATTAGCTGAATGGCCTTCAAAAAGCCACAGAGGAGCCCTCAAACTTGGCAAGAGGTCACTCTGGTGCATGTAAAGGGCCCTTAGAGACACTAAAGGGTTTTAAAAGCCAACTCAGGGGGCCTCTTGGGCATGTCCAGGGACTTATTGAGCCCACATAGGGGCCCCAAACCCTGTCCAGGAGCCTCTCGTGTATGTCCATTGTCCAGGGACCCGCCCCCCTCCCCCCCGGGCTCTAAAACCTGCCCAGGGGCCTCTTAGGCATGTCCAGGGCCCATTGAACCCTCCCAGGGGCCCCAGAATCCTGTCAAAGGGCCTCTCAGACATGTCCAGTCCAAGTTCCCATTGAGCAAACTCAGAGGCCCAAAAACCTGCCCAAGGGCCTCTTGGACATGTTTGAGGGCCCATTGAGCCCTCCCAGGGTTCTGTTTAGCATGTTCAGGGGCCCATTAGAGTCTGTTCAGCCAGGGGCCTCTTGAGCTTGCCCATATGCCTATTGAGTCTGTTCGACAAAGCAGCCAGCGCAGTCTCTTGCCAGGCCGTGGGCCCCTGAACAGGCTGGAGGGCCCCTGTGCAGGTCAGAGGGCCCCTTACTAGACCAAAAGGGCCTCTGGGTGGGTCAGAAGGGCCCCTGAACATGCCGAATGGCCCCTGAACATGCCGAATGGCCCCTAGTCAGCATGGAGAAGCCCCAGGGCAGGTCGGAGTGCCCTCTGACTGAACATGTCGGCAAGGCGACAAAGCAGCCAGCGCAGTCTTTTGCCAGGTCGGAAGGGCCCCTTAGAAGGCTCGAGTGCCCCTGGACAGACCAGAGGGCCCCCTGAAAAGTTAAAAAGGGATCCTCTGCAGATCGGAGGGTTCCAGACTAGACCGAAGGTTTGTATTGTGGAGTAAGCCCTCTCTGTATTTAATCTATATGACCCACTCCACATCATGTCTTTCCGCGGATCCTATAGTCCCTGCACAGGTTGAAATGGCGTTAGTATAGGAGGGCCCCTAGACGATCTCAAGGAACCCTGGGCCTTTCAACAGCAAGAATGCAGTTGTTCAGGGAATACAAATAATAATTTTTGTGCCGTTCCGCGGCGCAATTTAACCCGCGCCCCACTGGGGGCCTCATGTTTTATCAAGATACCGAAAAAACGGCGGCACGTAGCGCCGCCAAATTTGGCATAACTATTCACTGATTCTTTCCGGACATTTTTGCGAAAATTAAAGTTTCTTGTCAGGCCAGGTCAGGTCACCAGGTCAGGTCAAGTGACCCTACCTACAAAACGTTTGCGGTCGTGTCATGACTACAGTTTCTAAGGGATCGATATCAAACTTTTGGGATTACATTAAGTCATTAGTATCTACAAAATGTTTATCTTGGATTTTGTGTATGGGTGACCTCAGGTCGGGTCAATTTTGCGATCTCCCCATTATAAGTCAACGGAGAAATAATCAAATGCTTTCTTTGTCGTTGATATCAGTCCATTTCCTTCTGGATGATTTATCATAATGATATTATGTCATGAACCAAGTGCAGTTTTGCTCGAGGGAACATTTACGGTCATCCTGAGGTCATCCGAGGTCACCAACACCTTTTCGTTCAATAACTCTTGGCCATACGGAAGATAGAGAACTGCAACTTACACCAGTGTGTTTTTCTCGTCAGACACATTCTACTGGATATGGCAACGATGAACCTACTTGGTCACTCACTTGACCTTTGACCTGAGGCAAATTTTTTAAAATTGATCTAAACATGATACCAATTTACCAATATTTCAAAAGCGCCTTGAGAGGACAACACGATGGTTAAACAGATATGGCGTATCTCTTGTTCAGGTAAGAAGTGAACACCGAAAATATGTTCTTTCCCAATCAGCTTTTTTTTGAACTTTAATTGCCTCTAGATGCCTAAACTATTGACCTTGAGGTCAAATTTTGAGGACTGGATGCGTTGCCATAATCTTCATTGGCTAGCGATGGTGCTTTTAGACTTGTTTCTAGATGCATTTGGCTCGAGTGTCTCATCATGATTTGGCTTCGCGTGTCAATCATGACCACAGCCTCCTTTTTAACCTACTTATCATCACCTACTTGCAGCATTTCAAGTTTCCCTCCATAAAATTCTCGTTTCATGCAGCATGATCTTATGTTTATACAACAACACGTTTTTCAACGGCCGCGACTTTGACAGTCCTCACTGCCTGTCATGCTTCCAGGTCGGCTCCGGCTAGGACGATCAGGTTCACCTGTGCTTCTGCATATTACCGTTTGCACGTGTCGCTGCTGTGAAACGGTTCTTTTGCCGAATCTTCATGTGTAACGAGTTTCTTAACCGCCTGTGTATCCCTCAGATTTCTTTGCTCGCCATCATACGGACACAAGATCCGCTGTGCGTTCCACATGTTCACTCGGGCAGGGTGCCTTCTGACCTTTTGAGCTAGTATAGCCAGGCCCTCACCACGTTGAGGGTTCAACCGACTGTAGTTAATGTGATGCGTGTGTATGTGGTGTAGGTGTGTGTGTGTGTGTGTGTGTGTGTAGTGTGTTGTGTAGGTGTGTGTGTGTGTGTGTGTGTTTGTGTGTGGTTGTGTAGGGTGTGTGTGTGTGTGTGTGTGTGTGCTGTGTGTAGTTCAGTGTGTGTGGTGTGTGTTGTGTGTGGTTGTGTGTGTGTGTGTGTGTGTGTGTGTAGGTGTTTTGTCTGTCATCTTGCATGCTTGTGTATTTGTAAGTGAAAGTCATAGTTTTTATCTCCTGATTTCGCCTGTAACCGGGTTTTGCCTGATTGGGATGATTTAATCAAAAGCAAACAAACAAAACAAGTTTCCGAAATATTTTTGGTTTCTGGAGCGATGTCTAAAAACGTTGAAAACTTTGGACCTTCGATGACCTCTGATGACCTTTAAGTTTGGACGTTGAGCGAAAAAAAAGTCTGAAATAGTTTCGAAATGATTTTTGTAACGGTTCGAACAGTGTTCTTTTTGTTTTGCGTCTACGTAGCACATGGGAGGCCCTAGTTAGAGGGGGTGTTCAAACACCCCCCCCCCAGATAGGCGAAGAAATGCAGAGGGCCCAGTGGCGCGGGTTAACCACCTAATTTAATTACATGAAGGGTTAAAAAGCGCGCTTCTTCTCGGCAGGCGCGTAGCCAGGATTTTAAACTGAGGCGGGGGGGTGGCGCCTCGAAAGTGCCCTTCCCGAGCGTTGAAATGACCCTCTTCCAATGCGTTGAAAGGGCTGAATAAAACGGATGAAAGGACACGTTACTAGGATGAAAAATGCAGTATAACAGGTATGGCATGGGATGGAGACTGGAGTTAGCGAATTGCCAGATCAACTTTACAACCAGTGACAGCCATTTGGAATCAGCTATACTAACTTCGATTATTTTTTAGGCTCAAGACCTATATTTTTTTAATAATTGCGCCGCGGAGCGGTGCGATTTCTTTTTAGCCTTATGACCTAGCTGTATATGCATTATGCAGTTATCAATTCAATGCGTCGCATTGCGCATGGTGTGGACTCTAAAAATGTTATTGTGCGTTTAAAAGTGCGGAATAAAAAGTGCTGATGCGAACCACTTTGCCTAATCATACAAGAACGCAGCAACATAACACAAATGTGCAGAGAAACGGCACTATTTTTACTGGAATGTTATTCGATATTTAGTTAAACTGCGCCGCAGAGAGGCACGAAAATTTTGAATATGCTCCATAGTTCATGGACAACTGCATGATTATTGTTAAAAAACAAGGGCCCCTTCAGATCATCTAGAGGCCCCTCCGACCTTCTCAACGCCTTCCGACATGTTCAGGGACTCATCTGGAATCTGCGGAAAGACATGATGCCGAGTGGGTTATCTAAATTAAATACACAAATTACTTACTCTACAATATAGATATTAGAATTGGAGCTCTTGGGTGATGCCGAATTGCCGAACGCCTCTAATATAAATCGTTGACGATGGGTGTTACAACATACCCAAATGCTCCGATTTAAATATTTGTGTATTGTGGAGTATATTTTTGCATTAAATCTTCGTCTAGGGTCTCGACGTGCTTTGAGGCCTTCTGGTCAGACCAGGGACCCCTATGACCTCCCAAGAAGCCTCTCTTGTGTGTAAAGGGGTCCGTTCGACCTGTTCAGTGTTCAGAGGTCCTTCCGACCTGGCCAGGGACTGCACTAGCTGCTTTGTCGCCCTGCCGACATGCTATTGCTCAGGGGGTCCTTCCGACCTGGCCAGGGACTGCACTAGCTGCTTTGTCGCCCTGCCGACATGCTATTGCTCAGGGGCCCTTCCGACCAGCCCAGGAACTCATTTGTTCTAGCCAGGGGCTCCTCTGACTTGCCCAGGAGTCACTCCGATCTGGCCAGCGACTCTTCTGGTCGGACTGCACTGGCTGCTTTGTCGCCCTGCCGACATGCTCAGCGGCCCCTCCGACCTGCCCTGTAGAGGTCTGCATGGGGTGACTATCCCCATGGACGGCCGAACCCCACGGACAATGGGGTGGGCCTGGGAGACACCAGTGGGCGCGGCTTAACCCGCGCCACACTGGAGGGGGGTTTGAACACCCCCTGAGGTTTTCTCAAGATAACGAAAAACAGCGGTGCGTAGCGCCACCAAATTTAGAATGACTTATTATTGATCCTTTTCGCAGATTTTGCGAAAATTCAAGTTTCGTGTCGGATTAGGTCAGGTCACCAGGTCAGGTCAAGTGACCCCACCTACCAAAACGTTTGCGGTTGTGCCATAACCACAGTTTTTAAGGGATCGATATCAAACTTTTAGGATTACATTAAGTCATCAGTATCTACAAAATGCTTATATCGGATTTTTTTTATATCGGTGACCTGAGGTCGGGTCAATTTTGTGACCTCCCATTAAAAGTCAATGGAGATATATTAAAATGTTTTCTTTTTCGACGATATCAGTCCGTTTCCTTCTGGATAATGTTATCATAGGATATTATGTATGATCCAAGTGCAGGACTTGTTCAGTGACAAATACGGGGTCATCTGAGGTCATCCGAGGTCACCAACACCTTTTCGTCAATAACTCGGCACATAATGCAGATAGAGAAGTGCAACTTTCATCAATGTGCTTGTCTCGTCGAGACACGTCTCCTAATAGGCAGCATGATCTACTTGGGTCACCACTTGACCTTTAACTGAGGTTATTTTTTAAGTTGACCTAGCGTAATACAATTTAACCCTATTCCCTGCGGGGGGCAGGATCTTGCCCCTCCCGGGTAGTTTTTCCCCCGCGCTTCTGAACCGTTACGTCTATCGTCTTGAAACTTTCGGACTTTTCCTAAATATGAATGACGCGTGTTCTGTGAAAATTTCGAAACAAATCGGCTAATCAGAGGCGGCTCCAGGGTAATGTTTTTGGGAGGTCGTTACGAATGCGGGTTGCGGCGTCATTACTCCTTCGTAGTTTGCGGTGGAATAAAAGCGTCAGAACTAAGTCGATTGATTTTACATCATTACATAATTGGATCATACATATTTGGGGGCAGAGGCGAACTCAGGTACATTAAAGAATGGAGGCGATATTCTCCGCTCAATTTAGCCGCACTTCAAAAAAATAAGCAAGATGATAAAAGGCGTTCCGCACATGATGCCCCCAACGTTGTTTACCTGAATCCGCCTATGCACAATTTGTTAAATTTAACAAATTACAGCAATCATGTGACGTTCCCACGTCCCAAACACTAAGGAAAAGCACATATTTTTTATCAAAAAATCCCTCCATTTTTTATCCCTGAGTACGCCTATGATTTTTCCTTTGTGTACTTTTCCCTTTCACACATTGAAGGGCATGACATTAGAAGCTCAAAAACGTTTCTTGCATGAAAATCGGACGAATCACATGCCACAATGAACCTTTCAAAAAACACCCCAAATTTTCGTATTTTGCCCCCCTGGCCCCCCATTTTTAAACAAAAAAGCGATTTCGGGGTCCAAAAAGAAAGATTTCGTCGCGGACAAAATCGAATGGTGTTCGTCCATCAAAAATCGGCCAGCGGTTCTCGAGGATCTCTGGGGGGGGGCAGAATCTGCCCCTCCCCGCAGGTTTACGTAATTCTGGCCGCCCGCAGGGAATAGGGTTAATAATTTTAAAAACTCCTTGACGAGACAAACACGATGGCGTAAACAGTATTGCGTTATCTTTATTAGGTAAGAAGTTATCGGCGACAATATTTAAATTTGCATTTTTGACTTGAATGACCTATAGAGCCTAAGCAGAACCTGAAGTCAAATTTGAGAACAATCTGGTCGATTTCAATTTCCAATGGCTTGCGATTGTCTTTGACCATTTGTTTCTAGATAGCAAAGTTCCCTAGATATTTGGGGGTTTCTGGAGCAATGTCATAAAACTTGAAAATTTTACCTTTGATAACCTCTGGTGACCTGAATTTGACGTGAGCGAAAAAAAACTGAATGGTATCAAAATGATTTTTGATGACGGTTCGAAAAACAGTTTTTGATTTTATATACGTGTCATAGGAGCCGAGTTAGAAGGGGGTGTTCAAATACCCAGTAGGGCGCGGGAAACGCAGAGGCCCAGTGGGGCGCGGGTTATGCTGAAAAACGTACGTGCTTTAATGCTATGGAGCAAACACATAGCTTCTAGCAATGTATTGCCTTTATCTTCACCTAAGCCTCTTAGTCGATGCAGTCATGCATGACCATCACTCAGTTTCAAAAGAAAGCTCCCTCCAGTCACTGGTGACATTAAACCGGCCATTTTTGTGTATGTTCCAGGAACAGCACTTCCTCAACCTTGAGAATGGTCTCGAGTCCAGCTCGGCACAGATGGCTGACTTCATGGTTAGCTTGCATAAGTAGGTGCTGCGTCACGACACGACGCCACTGGGGAATCCCACTCATGATAGAAAGCTGGAAAACTTTAAACCGGCTTACAATTGCAAATGGTGTTTTGCACCACCTGTCTGATTAACCCGTGCACCAATGGGGGTGTTTGAACACCCCTGTAGTTTTATCTAGATTTTGACCAAACAACGGTGCGTAGCGCCGCCAAACTTTGTCCTTTGTCCACGTCATTATTGATTGTTTCTACACCTATGTTAAAATTTGAATATTGTGTCGGGTCGGGTCAGGTCACCAGGTCAGGTCAAGTGAATCGACCTAAAAAATGTTTGTGGTCGTGTAATGGCTCCAGTTTTTAAGGCTTAATATGAAACCTTCAGAATTGCATAAAGCCATTATGATCTATTAACCATTATTCTCGGATTTTGTATATCGCTGAGCTGGCTCGGCTGGGCTTGCGGCTTAGGCACCCATGAAAAACTATGGTTTTGACCACCAAAACTCAACAAAACTGTTTTTGTCAACCCGCGCGGCGTAGGGGGGTAAATATTACCCCCTCTCGGATTTTCTCGAAAACTTAAAAACTATAACAGATAGCAACGTCAAAGTCTTATTACCTTATGCAGCATCAATGTGATGTCTTGCTAAAAAATTGCATCGAAAATAAATAATAAATTTTGGAGATAATGACGTTTTGATGACGTCATGTCACACCATTTTGGGTGGAAAAACGATAAATGTTTGATGGATCGCAGAAAATATAGCTTAAGTGCTAATTGCAAACGTAAAACTGAAAGAGGAAGGAAATTTAATTGTCTACAAAATGGGAATCTCGGATTTGAAAAAAAAAAAAAAAAATTGACCCCTCAAAATCTAAAAAACATATTTTTCGGAAATTTCTCACTAAGCATAATTTTTTCAAGGTGTTAAAAAACGGTATATACATAATAGAACCAAATGTAAGAAATACTCAAACCAAATTGCAAAGTAATATCTTGATTTTTCAGTGACTGATTGCTCCCCAAGCATAAGTAGCCAATGACGTCATTTTTCCATTTATTTTTATTTTTTACCTGTGACATATATAAATGCCATTGTTGTACTTATGAGACAAAACTGACCTAGAAACATGCATTGTTTATTCAAATTTTTTAGTTTCCAGTTTTGACCTTAGATGACCTTTCATGAGGTCAGATTGTAAAATGACTGCTGTTATCGATTTTTACGTGTAAAATAATCCCTAAAACATGTGTCACAATACTTTCGTTGACCTCTTGGTAACAGTGACCTCTTGTGACCTGATCTTGACCTTGACTTTTGCGTACAAATACACTTTACTTAATGCAGGAGATGTATTACACATTTGAGAGCTTTTTGTGAATTGATAATCTTAATCAAAGGATTCGAATTGAAAGTATGAACCATTAACTCAATTAACTCGATTTTTCCATATGACCTGACCGTGACCTGACATTTGACCTAACTTGAGAAAAAAAGAGTATGCATTCGATTCGTTTCATTGAGAGCTTTCGATCGCCGCCTTGTGCGTCTCACTGCGGTTACTGGTTCGGAAGATACGAGGGGGTAAAATTCACCCCTACGCCGCGCGTTCGGCTGGAGGAGACCCCTACGCCGCGCGGGTTAATGTACACGGTGCCCCCTCAGACATAGGTGGATAATTGTCACAATGCCAGGGGGCGTTTTTCCACCGGCGGCAGTCCAGACTGCAGCCTAAGTTGGAGCGAAGTGTTAAGAGGAGGGGGATGGCCACTTAAAGGGAATAGTTCACCTTTAACATTAGGTTTTGAGTTGAGATAGCCAAGTTGTGGCGCATGCTCGAAAAATTGACTTGTGACGCTTTCACATTTTCCAAGAAACCTCTTAATTATTTAATATTCAGTCCCTAAAAGTCGGCGACCGGTATACCCGGTAACTCCAATCGGGCTGTGATTGGCTGCATTTTGGTGGAACTTGACGTATGATCTATGACGCACAGATGACGTAAGACTTGGGGAAAGTGTAAGTGCTGGACAAAACCATACTGTTTCAGTAACCTCATTCTTTTTATTGCAAGAATGAACTTTGTCAGGTAATGCTATGCATAGTGATTTTTATGTTTAATTCTTCTATAAAACATTTTTTTCTTCTAAACAACGTTCTGCGTATGTGTAGCGTTCAGCGCTGGCCTGAACGTTCCAGGCTCGCGTACAAAGGTTGATCTTGTCCCCTCCCCACTCACCGAACCCCACCCGCACCAGTACGCGCGTGCCGCTGTTTGTTGGCCGCCCGCGGCGCAGCCCCGGCATGACCTTGTGGACACATAATCCCAGACAAAGCCGCCCCAGAGCAACGGATAGCGAGCGACGATTGGCGGACACTACACTTCATAAGGTTAAATATAAATAGTGACGAATACCTACTAAAGCAAGTACTGTGATGGGTTTTCAGAAGCGTTGGTTGTATTTTCCGGCGATCTTCAAACAAGTACTTGGGCACAGTGACCACCGTGTATATGAACACGGATCCACACTTACTTAAATAAATGAGTTGCGTGCTTCTCAGCCAGCTGATTCGCATTACTTTGAGGAAAAAAAATATGCAATGTATCACCAAATAATTGACATTTTAATTTGCTTTTTCCGCGTAAACATAGGTTTCTTTGACTTACTAGTAATATGATAATTAATTTCTTTAGGCTTCTTTTTCACATTCTGAAACTTTTTCTCGTTTTTTTCAAGGCTGACTATTCCCTTTAACCGCCAGCAGGGCACCGTCAAATAATAGGGGGTAAGTGGCAAATAAGCGATGCATACGTCAGAAGCAGCACACATTATGTCGAAATAGATGTTATGGTATGTATGGGGGTAATAATTTCCCTGCACGACTACCGTCAGAAAATAATAACACTACAAAGTCTACCGGGGACGGATCCAGCGGGGCTGTAGGGGCTGAACCCCCTGTCTTAGAAAAAGGCGTCCTTTGATATCCCAGGGCCGTGGTGCCGTTCTTGTAAGCGAATGGCCGGTTTCGAAGGCGCCGTAGCCATAGAGATCATATATAATAGAGAGGCCCTGCACTCAAATCTGCGGCAATGGACAAGTTGCAGGTTGCCTAACCCCCTGTTTTTATGTATTTGATTGAACGCAATTTATTTTAAAATATTGTATAGATAGTCA
>VOPJ01004224.1:0-31238 GCA_014673585.1 Semibalanus balanoides | reverse complement strand
CTGCTGTATGGCTGACTGTGCAAATGTGAAGAAGATCTTTTCCGCTGAGGACGTTTGAAGAGGATGCAAGTGTGCGTGTATTTGAAAATATGTTTATTGTCAAACTTGATAATGGCGTAATGCCGAAAGCTTTTTGCATATATTTTCTGGACTTTTTTATTAAATATAAATATTTGACATGGTTACGAAATCATTTTTTTCCAATCCATCAATATTATATATATATATATATATATAATATATATAATATATATATAGTATAAACTATATATATATATATATCCGCTCATATATGCCACGGACGGTGGACACCCGCAATCTGCGGATTGATCGGCTTTATCAGCACAAAACGCATAGAGGTTTGCTTTATAATTCACCTTATCAGCATTCGAAGCACCAATCAATTTTGGCTGACAGACAGATAAGAAGTAAAATTATAATATCAATACTCAAATAAACATTTGATACAATTGAAATGAGTACCTCTACAAACCACATCAAATATGGGTATATTAACGAAGAAGCTAATGCAGAAAAGCAAGTGAGGTTGTATAATGTGCACTGTACATACAGAGATGTCATTTAACGTTCAATGTTTCCTTTGGACTTTGTCTTTCTTGCTTGAAACTCTTCGAACGTCCGTGTCTTTGTTGTGGAAGTTTGCTAACGTTAGAATGGTAATGCCCGGAAACTGTATCACAAGGAAATGCGCACTATGGTCATTGGTCATGGTATTATAGGTACTATAGAACGTGGTCATATGGAGATAAACAAAGCTAAATAATGACATGTTTTAGCATAGCTGCGCGCACCGTGGTGCTGAACTTTTCTTTTATGATGATTTTCGATCAGGTCTTTCCGAATTGTCATCAGATATGTTCCTGAAATTAATAAACCTAGCATATGCACATTGCATGTGCGAAAAATAACTTATTAGTGCCGTAGAACATTTTCCTGGACATGGAAACATACCTACTTACGCTTAAAAACAAAACCACTTTTCATAAACTAATCAGATTATTTTTCCCAACACGAAGAATATCTACTCCCATTATTAGTTATCGGGCATAGCAGAAGACTTACCAGTGTGATGTCAATGCCAGGGGAGATGTATGTCATCTGGACTTATTCTGCGGATGGCTCGCTTCAGCATGTAATATGCTTTAAACAAATGTATGTAATTGTACATGGTACAGTATACAGGTTTATTTAGTTTATGGGCTCTATAAGCAGTCATTATATGAACATCACACGGCTGAAGAGATGCATAAGAAGGTGCATCTCATTCCGCATACGAATAATTTAGTTATTCTTTGAAAGGAGTAACTGCATGTGTAGTCAAAGACATAACTTTATTACTTTCAGAGCCTAACTTAGTATCCAGCTGACCATGATAGGTTCTTGAAATAGGCCTTTATTATACGAGAAATGGCGAGCAGAGTTGTTATCTCATGACGAGCAGTTGAAAATTAATGCTTCCTAGGTGAATTATCCATGTGATATGAAGATGTTGAGACGTGGATGTGTTGCTCGACGTCATCGAACTTTACGTTCAAACTTGGTCACGTTGAAGGAAAATGTACTTACATGGAGGTGGAGCTTATAGGTCGAGTCAACTCTAGGTAGCCACCCAAGGATGTCATGTGACTTTACCTACTGCAAATTAAATTATAATCAGTGTCCTGACTTAAAAGCAACATTTTCGTTAATCTATAAAACTAGCAAAATGCCCTTATTGTGTCTGGAACCGGGTGGACGGATTTTAGCGTTCTTTTCCAATGTGAAAGAGCACTTAAAAGTTTTGCTTTCAGTTAACTAGGATATGGGGTGAGGGACAAACTGCGGTCACCGTTCCTCGCCGGTCACAGGCGGTCACGTGACCGAGCAGGTCCTCCGGGACCGGCCGAGCGCGAGGCCCGGCTGTTGGAACGCAGCCGCAAATCGCAATCACCACAACAGGGAAGACAGGATTGTGACAGGAGGTGCCCACTGCTCCTAAACCCGACAACTCATAATTGAAGAGCTGAATGCTAATCTTGCTGGAAATTCAACCGTTGGGTAGAGGCTAACGTTAGAAGGTAGAGCTATGCTCTGACATCAGAGCTTAGCTCCGCTCTGGCTTGCATTACTTTTGAACCGGTGCTGTCCGACTCGTGACCGGTCGGTTGCGAGTGGTGGGTGGAATCGAGGGTGAGACTACAGCACAGACCCTTCAGACGTTAGCCTCTATCCGAGCTCGAATTATCTTTAACATAACATTTGAATGGAGATTATCATATATTTTTGTTTGTGACTTACCAGCCTTCTTCACAGAAATTAGTACAGGACTTAAAACGTACATTGTGATAAATTTGCTCATGCCAATTGATCCATTCCAAAGTTTGTGCCGAAAATTAGGGTCTCAACTCCCAATCGGTCTGCCGTTCACAGTAGGTAGTTGACGCTACGCCTCGCCACCTCGCTCGCTCCGCTCGGTAACTATAGCCTAAGCCTTTATAAATTGACATAGGCCGTAAACCTTATATACGGGACACCTATATGAACAACAATGAAATAAGCTTAAAAATGCTAACAATAAACACAATATTTCAAACAAAAAACAACCTTCAGAGGTTCAAAACAAAGTTTCGAAGATCTATTGAGATTCAATAAATATAAAATCAATGAGCGTTTTCAGATTATTTTCCGTAATCAAAGGGAATAGGACGGCCTTGACTGACTGGCCTGGCCTTGACTGATGCAGATTCAGCTGGCGCCGGAAGCGGTCAAGGTCGCGTGCTATTGAGTACTGATTGGATGACGAATAATAATATAGATTCTGCATCGATCAATTGTAATTATATTTTTGAGGTAACAACTAACAAGTAATAAATGCTGGGAGCAAATCTATATATTTGCTCCCAGCATTCATTACTTGTTAGTTGTTACCACAAAAAAGTGAAATACGCAAACAGGCTCTCACAAATTAGATCCAGCACAACAAACTGTGGACAAAAAAGCCAACAAGACAGGTCATCTATTTATCAGTCATTGAATAGGAAGTGACGAACACAATCATAAACCTGTCGTAGAATAAATGGGATGTTCATGAAAGGACTTATATAACATGCTACCGAGGGACGAAAACCAATCACTTTTCTGACGCAGGAGAGACATGCAATCTACAGAATAGGCGCGACAACATACGCGAACGTTATTAACATGCTGAATCTCGTTCCGCTCGCACTATGCAATCTTGATTATGAATCCATGATGCACTTAGCGTCTCCCGCAGAGCACGTTCGGTCGGGTACAAGCTCACTCGAGTGAAAGCGGGTGTATTCATCAGAGCTTCGATGACACGACAACAAACGGACTCACTGAATCAAAGACCTCTGAACGGCTGAAGTGGTAATCATTCCGTGGGATGCATAAATCCGGTCCATCCACTGTTACAAAGGCATTGGTTTCGTACACGAGACCGAACCTTTGAAACAGGTAGGGAAGTTCGGTGCCTGCCTGTTACATATTTGTTTGTTACATATTGACCTGAGCTGGACGGCTGTGCAGCACTTGCAGGGGGTTCAGCAGTCTGATGTGAACCTTGCTAGAGGACGCGACAGCACAGCGCAGGCATGGCACCGGGCTCATTCCAGTCAAGTGCACACACTTTGCACTTGACTTGCCAAGTGCACTGGATCGACATGACGCGACTTATTCAGGTTTGAGTGTGGGTGTTGAGCATTGGTGGATCGTCAATTAAAGGGACTTGGCGCTGTCCAACCAGATTATTTTCACAGCATCAAGAAGACTACATCCAAGTAGTTTAAATAAAGCACAATCAAAATTGATTTATTGAAAATGCTTAACAACATTAGCCCGCGCCCCGGTGGGCCTCTGAGACAACTTCGCCATGGTGGGGGGGTGGGGGGGTCAAATGGACCCCCGTCATACTCGAAAGACGAAAACTAAAGGGAATATAAGGACGCATTTTTTCGAAAGTCTCGGCATGGAAATTCGAAGTTAGATTGCGTATTTTGGGCTCAGGTCAATATTGAGGTCACAAGAGGTCATCAAAATTATTTTTTTAGTTTTAGGAGTTCACTTCGAACAACGCCGCCGCTAGAAGCAAGCAAAACAAAATTAATCGAAAGTTCTTGAAAAAATGTGATCGACATAGATGTCCTCAAGACTTAGCTCAGGACAATACTTTAGGTGCCGGAGGTCATCAAAGGTCAGAAATGTAATTTTTGGTAAAACTGTTTTTTGCTAAATACTTTTTACCCAAAAAAATGTAGAGCAGTTATTTTAGCACCTTCGTTTTTGTCTTGTCGAGGCGCTTTGAAACATATGAATGGAGGCCTGGATAGGCCAACTTCAAAATTTGACCTCAGGTAAATGTCAATTGGTGACCTTGATAGATCATGCTGCTTATGGGACGACGCGTACCGACGAGACAAACACATTGTTGTCAACCGCTGTCCGCTAGTTTCTAGCTTTGTTCTTTCAAGAGTTATTAGCAAAACATTGCTGATGACCTCATATGACCTCGGATGACCATTGACCAGCAATTGCACCTGGGTCATCAAGAATGTGTCAAAATAACATGATTCTGAAAGAATAGAACTGATTCAATGCGTATTACCTAAAAAGGAAACAATTGTTTATTTTTCCGTTCCCTGAACACCCGTCACCCCATGCCTGATTGGGGCCCTGTCAGACCAGCCCAGGGCCCTCCCAAAACGAGAAAGGGTCCTCTCAGACCAGCCCAGAGCCCTCCAAGACTCCGGGCTCTCAAAATCAGTTTATGATCCTTTGTGGCCTGGTAAGAACCGTATCAGACCTTACCAAAACTTTCACTTTGAGAGCTGATAAAGACCGTCTAAAGCGGACATAGAGCCCTTTGAAGCCTGACAAGAGCCCTCTCAGGCCAGCGTAGGACCCCTCCAAGATTTTGTAAGGGCCCTCTTTATCGGGCGCAAGGCCCTCTCAGGACTGGAAAGGATCCTCTCAGACTGGCCCAGGTCCCTCTCAGGCAACTAGTAAGGGCCCTCTAAAACGGGTATAGGGTCCTTTCAAGGGTGGCAAAGCCCCTTTCAAACCAACCCGGGCCTCACAGGACTGGTAAAATCCCTCTCAGACCAGCGTAGGGTCCTTTAAGGTCCAGAAAATGGCCTCTTAGAGCAGTGAAGGACCCTTAAGGGCCTAATGCCATTCTTAGACTTGCCTAGGTCCCTCTCAGACCCAGCAAATGCTATCTCAGCTCAGACCAGCATAACAACCCAAAGGCTTGGTAATGGTCACGTTAAGTGGGCGCCCTTTCAAGGCCCTTTCAAGCCTGACCGGGGCCTTCTCAGACAAGCGTAGTGTCTTTTCAGTTTCCAGGTCAGCAAGGGCTTTCGGGCGTGGAGCGTAGAGCCCTTTCGGGCCTTGCAAGGACGCTCTTAAACCACCACAGAAGTGGCGAGGACCCTCTTATACCGGCGTAGGGCCCTTTCAGACCAGTATAGGCCCCTATGGGCCTCCTCAGACTTATCTAGGGTCATCTCAGACCAGCATAAGTCGCCTTAGGTCTGCAAGAGGTCTTTTAAAGTGGGCATATGATCCTTTCAAGGCTGGCAACGGTTTTCTTAGACCAGCGTAAAGCCTTTTTAAAGCAATCAAGGGACTTCTCGGACCCAGGAAGGCCCGCTTAGATCAGTATTTGGCCTCAAAGGGTCTACAAAGTCCCCGTATTTTGTCCTGGACACCAGGCCTGACAAAGGCCTCTTCAGGCCGGCATATAGGGTCTCTACTCGAGAGCCTGGCCTAGGCCCTCTCAGACCGGCGTATGTAAAAATGCAATGACCCTCTTAGATCTATGAAAGGCCCGGAAGACCTGAAAGAGCCCTCTCATGTTTCAGTCTCACAGAGGCAGTCGAAATGAGGGACATCCGGTTAATGGCCCTCTCAAAGGCCTATGAGGAAGTAATATATTTGTTGCCGCTCCCAAAGTCACTTGGACCCCGGGTGTGCCGCCTGGGATCCAGGCCAGAAAGGGCCCTCAGGAGGTTAGAGTGGGCCATCTGATAGTCGAGTAGGCCCTCCGAAGGATGTCCGTGAAGTTAGCGTCATCGTCATCACACAACTCCAGCGTCAACTTTTGATTTTCCCCAAACTTTCTATGCAGGTAAATTAGACAACGCTGATTCCAAAAATCAAGTCCATTTTGCGATAGCAATTAACATTTAAGTTTAAATTCAAGGTCAAACGAAGGGGAACGCGCTGGAGCCTAAAGTTACGGTCCAATTTGCTTTAAAATAGTCTCAAACGATTCCTTGGGTCCAAATCTTACGTCAGCGTGATTTTCAGGTTTCCTTCTTAAAGGGAGTGTGCCTACTGACATTGGCCATGTGTAGTTGTTGACACTAGTCTGTAGAACATATTTTTCTGAATTTAGCCATATACTTCATTTCCCCAGACTTCACTTAGTTGCTGAGATATTCAAGTCGCCAACACATATGGAAAGTACTTAATTATCTATCGTCCAGAGAGCTTTCGCTACTAGAAGTCATCGCTCTTTAAATTTACAACGCTAGCATTAAATGTTAGCTCTGCCCAATAGAAAACAACTGATGGGCCACTGATAACAGCAGCCGAACAGATTCTCGATCAACTGTAAACAAACCGTATACATTGCTCATAAGGTTTGTTATTCGTCTGTAGTCGCCAATCTACTAGGTACATCTTTCGCTATCTGTTTATAAGTGACGATCCGTTTATGAGGGTTTTGAAACAAAACAGAATATAAGTACAAATTCAACTAAAGGGGCTCCAGACGTGAATTTTATCGTAACCAATAATCAAAGCAAGCTTCTTACCGTAAGAAAAATATATTTGACATTTCAAAAGAGTAGGCACACTCCCTTTAAAGGTCAAATTTGAGGTCAAACTTAAAATTTCTCAAAAACTTAAATACTTCGTTTAAGGGTCAATCAGCACACGCTGATTCCAAAAATTTAGTCTATTTTGCAAAAGCGAATGACCTTCTAGGGCAAACTCAACGTCAAACGAAGGGGAACGCGCTGGAGCCTAAAGTTACCGTCCGATTTGCTTCAAAATGGTCTCAAACGATTCCTTGGGTCAAAATCTAACGTCAGCGCGATTTTCAGGTTTTCAGGTCATGTCCTTCTTAATCTTCTTAAAGATCAAATTTCAGGTCAAACTTTAAGTTTTCCAAAAACTTTTTTCTTCGTTTATAGGTCAATCAGAACACGCTAATAAAAAAGTCCATTCTGCAAGAGCGAATGACCTTCTAGGTCAAATTCAAGGTCAAACGAAGGGGAACGCGGCTCGGAGCCTGAAAATTACCGTCCGATGTTGTTAAAAATGTTCTAAACGATCCTTGAGTTCCGAATCTGATGCTCAGCGCTGGTTTGTCAGTTTCCAGTGCATGGGACCTTCTTAAGGGTCAAATTTGGTCACACTTTAAATTCTCCAAAAACTTGAATACTCCTTAATAGGTCAACAGCACACCATGATTCCAAAATTGTCTATTTTGCACAAACGAAATGACCTTCTAGGTCAAATTCAAGGTCAAACGAAGGGGAACGCGCTGGAGCTTAGAGTTACCGTCCGATTTGCTATACAATGTTATCAAATGATTCCTTGGGTACAAATATAACGTCAGCATGATGTTTAGGTTTCCAGGTCATGAACTTCTTTAACTTCTTAAAGGTCAACTTTGAGGTAAAACTTTAAATTTCTCAAAAACTTGAGTGTTGAGAATGAGTTGAGAGTTGAAAAAAAACTTGAGAAACTTGAGCTATCTTGAGTGTTGAGATCCGAGTATGTCCCCTGGGCCCTGGAGGCCAGAATGGGTAGGTACTGGGTACCCTGGACTTTCCCTTTAATGTCCTGTTGTGTATATTACCTTAGACCAGCCGTTGGCTCTTTCAGACAGACCCGTTGCTGCTGAAGACCCTTTCAGATCGGCATAAGCCATAGGGCCCTTTTTAGATCTGGATGTACCCTTTCAGACCAAATTTCAAACCCTGTCACAGTCACATCAAGCAAGGGTCCTCGCAAGCCAGCGCAAGTCCGCCTCTGTAGCTCAGTGGGAGAGCGCTGGTCTTCTGACCTATCTCAGTAGTGGCAGCCTGGGTTCGAGTCGCTTCAGCGCTCGCTATTTGCTCCTGACTAGGATGGCCTGCGGCCGGTGGCAGCGGTCGCACTCAAGGCCAGTTGACGTCAGTGAGCGGGGCGGACCGTGTCCGGGTATGTCGGGCACGTCAACTTTTCGTCTCTAAATTTTGCCGGCCAACAGGAATTGCGCAATCGGGTGGTGAGGTCAGGACCAGCGCAACAAGCTCTGCTTAGCGCGGGTCCTGACCTCGGAAAGCCATCCATACAAAACATTCGGACTAAATTTATAAAAAAAAAACGACCGAGGGCTCTTTTAGCAAGAGCCCTTCCAGACCAACAGATGGTCCTCTCAGGTTTACTGATGGTCCTCTCAAGTATGGTGAAGGGCTTATCTTGCCGACTTAGAACCTTGTCAAGCTGGTATAAAGCCTTTTCAGACCGACCCAGGGTCCTCTCAGGTATATTTTCAGGTATATTTTCAGGTATGAATGAATAGGACAGGTATGAATAGGACCTTCTTAAACAAGCCTACGGCCGTATCTCAAAATGGTATAGGGTCCGCTCAGAGCGACAGAGTTCTCTCAGGTTCACCCACAGTGCTCCAAATGAGCTGAAACCAGAGAGCCCTGTCTTACCGACCTAACAAGCATAGGCGGCGGAACGGGGGGGGGGGGCGCCGGGGCACCGTGCCCCCTTGAATCTGAAAGGGGGGCACACATAGCAAAACGCCCCCTCAAATCTGGTATGGTCAAGGTATATGATTTAGGTCTAATTATCAAATTATAGGAACATATTTATATAATGCCGTAAATATTTACGAACGTAATATTGCTCGTGGAAAAACGATAAATGTTTGACAAATCGTAGAAAATCGAGTTTTTGAGCCCATTGCAATCGAAAAACACCAAAGAAAGGAAATCACTTCTTCTTCTGTGTGGTCACCTCAGATTTTCATTTTTTGTTTTTTAACTCTTTAAGTGCCAAAAACTGTGTTTATATAAGTTTTTTACAAAATCAATACATTTCTAGCTATTGAAAAAGCATCTTAATACATCTTTGAGAGAACCACGTATGGACGACATCCAAACAAAATTTCAAACAATATCTTTACTTTTGACTGACTTATGGCTTCCTAAATATAAGTAACTGATGACGTCATTTTTAGAAGTTAAGTTTGGTGCCTGTGGTGACCAAATATACATTAACGGGACTATCTCAAGCAGTAGGTAAGTACAAACCACGTCATCGAACAACAAAGAGATTATTTGTGTCAGGCCTTCGACAAGGGCATCTCCAGAGGCCCCCTCGGCAAAGGTCCCCTCCCCCCGAAAAAATGACGCGAAAAAATCATTCCGAATTTAAGCCCCTATACTTTGCAGGACCCCTAAAAATTCGCAAGCAAGGACGTCGCCAATATTTTTTTAGTGTGAAAGTCGGCCCGATGGGGGAGCACGTAGGTACCCCCTCTGCCCCCTGGCTGCACCCCTAGGGCTGCAACATAGACTGCGAAGTCTCTCCACCTGCCCATAACTATACTTATTCCTCACCTTATTCCAGATGCAAACAATACAATGCAGCCACTGTATTTCTTAGACAAGACTGTTCAGGAAGCATGCCTTTTTATTTAGATTAACCAAGTTTAAAATGATGACTTGATGTGACCTGAACTTAACTTTAATTGGTGTCAGGTTGTGAAAATAGCTGCTGCTATCGAATTATACGTGCAAAATAACCCATAAAACATGAATCGCATGACTTTTGTAGATCTCTTGCAAATAGTGACCTTTTGTGACCTGATCTTGACCTCTGCTTACAAATTCACTTTAGTTGAAGTGTGAGATGTATTATACATCTAAGAGAACTTTATGTGATAATAGGCACAAAATAAGGCTTTTGATGGAGAGAGACATGGCTGCACCAACGACACACACCATATTATTACCAAATTATATATATGTAGATAATATATAAAAGAGATATTAAACACGAAAAATTATACCAGTATACGCTATGTGTCTTAATCAAAATAAACTTTAATTTAAATATTAAATTTATAATAAATAATATATATATATATATATATATATATATATATATATATATATATGGAACCTTTAACCTAACTGAGAGGTGACATGTGACCTTGTTTTGACAATGTCACTTATGATTTGGATGCGTATCACTTAAAGCTTTCGATTGACGCCTTGCGCGTCTCGCTGTGGTTCTTTGTTCGGAAGATAACGAGGGGGCAAAATCTGCCTCCTCTATGGCAAGGCGTGTTCGGCTGAAGACCACAGTGGGGTGCGGGTTAACTTGCGCAGTGGCGGATACAGGATTTTCAGTGACGGTTGTTGCAGGCCCGGGGGCGAATTTTTGGCACCCGAGGATGCGCCATGTATGTTTTTGCTTATTTTTTAGGGTTAAAACCCCCAAATTACGCAAATTCAAGGAAACAATTTTGAAGAGAATGTCATTTCCTTTCTTTTGACGTTTTTATTTGCAATTTGTATCACAAATCGATGTTTTAGGGTTTTAACATATTTATTGTGATGCTTTTTGGGCGTCAGGGTACACTCCTAGGAATCGGGGGGGGGGGATACATGGGTTTATGGGCGTCCTCCATGGGTTTAGGAGCACCCTTCATGGTTTCGGATCGCCTTCCATGGGTTTGGGGTGCCTGCCGGGCTGCGGCGCCCAAATTGCGCCTTCGGCGCAGGAGCGCCAATTTCCATTAAGGGGAGGGGTGCCATTCCCAGTGCCCCCTCCTGGATCCACCCCTGAACCCGCGCCCCGCTTTTATCAATATCTTGAAAATTATGATGGATATTGACATAGAATTTGCAGTAAATGATTTAGTACTTTGGGAGATGATGATGTTTTGTTAACGTCATGTCATGCAACGTTTGAAGGAAGACGATAAATGTTTGAAAACCCGTATAAAAGTGAGTTTTGATAAAAAATTGCAAATAAGAAAGTCTAAAATGGAAATTACATTGTAGTTGCAATGGTTATTTCATAACTTGAAAAGTATGGGGTTTTGACCTCAAGATTACAAAAAATGTCAAAAATGACACATTTGTGTGAAGATATAAAACACGGAATATATACACATACCTAAAAGAAACACATAAGGAAGATACCTATCCAAACCAAATTACAAAGCAATATCTTAATTTTTGACTGACCTGTGACATTCAAGTATAAGAAAATGACTACATAGTTTGTTATGTTGTTGCTGTTGTTGTTGTTGTTGTTTTGCTTTTAGTGATCAGATGCAGAACAATAAATGTCACTGGTTTATTTCTGAGAAAACTGGTCTAGAAACACGCCTTTTTATTTTGATTGATTAATTTCATATTTGAACTTTTGTGACATGACCTTGAGCTTGTGAGGTAAGATTGTGAAAATGGGTGCTTCTATAAATTTGAAATTAACTCATAAAAGATATGTTGCGTGACTTTCGTATATATTTTGCTGTTAGTTACCTGACCTTGACCCATGTAGGACTAACAATGTCAATTTTGATCATTTGGAAGATGTATTATACCTTTGAGAGCGCTTTGTGCATACGTCATACTTTGTAGATTATATGCAGAGGCGTAACTTTTTGAAAATAATTGGGGATGCACTTAGTTGTTAAAGGGCGGTGTTCACCTTTAACATGGGGTTTTGAACTGAGATGGCAGTTTTGTAGAGCAGATCGAAAAATTACGTGTATGCTGACAGGATAAACCTCAGGCAACGTATAGTAGATTTTGATCACAGGATAATTTGCATTTTCACCACACCGCAACACGGAATGTCTTATCGCTGATACACCCGGAAATCACAGCGAGGGCACCGAACATACAGCTGTCGTAGCGTGTCGCCGCCAGGCGCAGAGGCCGCCCTCGGGAGGTAGACACCCTCTCTGACACGTAGTCACCTGATCACGACGCATGCGTTAATATCCCGCTCAGCCGCCCGGGCTGCGCGGCAACACCTTTGTCAGAGACTGTACTAGGCGTCTGGCGGAGCCAGAACGCCACCTGCCTAATCTCACGAATTTTCTCGTGAAATACAAAGAGAAAACTTACTTCTTTCTCAATATATCCATCACTTGTCAAAACAAAGTCATGAGCCTTACGTAAGTTTTTGAGCTCAAGAATGGCGCGCACTCGTATGGCGTTTGAAATTTCAAGACAGCTGTATCATGTCTACTTTCAAGTGAAACTATCCTTTAAGAGCCCATTTCTACCTAAATCTCGTCATAGGGCGTCAGTGGAGTGTTTATCTCAATCAATTTATTGAGTTGTCAGCTTACAACCCCTACCCTATATATGATAATAAAGTTATACAGCATTCGATTGGTTTATATTTATAAGTAATTATTGATAAGGTGCAATATAGGCGCAGTCGTACCAGATACTCTTCGCCCAAGAGGCTAGGGGGTTATCGTCTCGGGTCATGTCATCAACCCCCGCCTTGAGCAAACATCCAATTTACACTAGATAAATGAGAACGCTGCGAATGACCCAACTCTCTCTACCTCACTCTTCTTCTCGGCTCCAGCAATATTTCTACATTTGGGCTGAGGATTTAAATTTTGGGAAATTTAATCTTGTAATAATCCTTTCCCTCCCCCTACCCGCACCTATTGGACAATGAATACTTTATCTTGTTGACTAATTTGCTCCTCGCAAAAACGTTCCGCCAGCACTGCTAACAAGGACCCTCTCATACCGAGCAAGGCACCTATCAGACCTTCCGGTGGTCCTCCTCAAGTCTAGCAAAGACCTACCAAACCGGCATATGCCATTATGGGCCTCTTAGGCCTCACAAGCTCCTTCTCAAACCTGAATAGAACATTTTCCGGCCTGATAAGGGCACTCTTCGGGCAGGCTCGAAGCCATAATTTTTATCAGGGGGGGGGGGGGCACGTCGGAAGTATAATCAAATTTCGCTCCTCAGCCATACCTATGTTGTTGACTGGGGGTAGGGGGAGGAGTGGGGGTAGGGTTGGGTCGTCAGACAATCTCATTTTATCTAGTGTAAAAAACAGGGGGCATGGTTCTCGTGCACCCCCTCCCCTCCGTTGGGTACGTCCCTGTCTTCGGATGAAAATTGCTTCATCATACCTCCAGGGTCTTCTAGGGTGACCTCCAGGGGATTCCAGGACAGACTGATAGGATGATATTACCAAATTGGCACGTCATTACACCACTAATGTCCAGGGGCCCGGGAACGATTTCAAAGTTGGGGGGCAAGACCAAATTTGGCTAGCCAACCCATTTTTTTTTCGTCGGATTTCGACTTTTACTTCAGCGGAGCCACCGTACAGGGGAATTTTTCATGAAACTCGAGAATGCTAATTTATAAGCAACTTTCGAAAATTTACAATAAATATATTCTAAAAGGTGCATGACCAGGAAGAGCTTTACGCGGCCATTGACGACAATGTGCTACTGTAGCGGTGTATTAACCCGGCAAATTGGCTGGGGTCTCCAGCGAACGAGCCATTGGCCAGGGTGGGATCGTTTTTCGCACCCCTCGTTAACTCATTCCAAACCAATAGCCTGGCGAGACACGCAATCAGGAGATCGAAAGCTTCCTCAAATGTAAACCAAGTCTAAAGCGTACGCGAAATTTTTAAAAAATAATGTCATATGTGAGGTCACACTGTCAAGGTAAAAGGTCAAATGTTAGCCCTATTTGAGGTTCTTTTAGGCACCATCAGCTACCTCATCCGAAAGCTCTCGCAATAATCACTTGACAGCATATTGTTGCACTACACGCACAAAGAGGCACAACGCTCTCTGATAACATCACATGTATATCATTAATGTTGAATTTGAGCATTCTCCCGTATAAGCAAAACTGAAATGGTAAGCAAAAGGTCAAGGTCAAGATAAGTTCAAATCAGGTTCACTAATTGGCTAAAGCATGCATTGACAACATGATTTTATCTATAACTGCGATAGTTTTTACTAGCAATTACGTAAGACTCGCTGTAACCGCTAGGCAGTATATGTTGTTCTATATGCGACATCGCTGACAAAGTGGAAAATATACATTAAAAGTTGAAGTTCAGTGTCAGCATAAAAGGTCAAAATTAGAACTTAGTGGAGACTCAGAAACACAAAAAGCCAAATGCACAAGTGCGTACGTCATTCAGTTCTAGTTCTCAGCCATAAACACTCGTGTGAACTCCTTATTTATTATTGTTATGTGAACGTGGTACCATTTATTTGTATGTATCTGGTCGAAAATGCCTCAAAACGTACTTTAACAAATCATGACGTCATGAGGTATTCATACTTAGAGAGCAATCAACGATTCAGAAATACAGATATTGATTTGATATTTGGTTCGGGTATTGCACATACGTGGTTCTCTAACATATCTTTCGGTTTTTTGAATTTTTTAAAAAATGTTGATTTTGAGGGGATTTAGTAGTTTTTTGGGGGTATTTTTTATCCGAGATTACCATTTTCTACCCCTTGTTATTTGCTATCTTTTGACGTTTTTGAATGACATTTTGCTCAAGGAATGGTCCTTGCATAGCCTGTTAGAGTTTAGCTGATGTGTGCGTCAAAGTCGTGTGCACTGTGTAGTAACGTCACTCAATTTAATATAACGCGAACAATTCTAGTTGAAATTGTCTAATTTTTACACTGAAGACGTCAAATTGATGAAGGTTAAGGTACCAAAAGTTTCTCGTTGATAACACTGTTAGTTTGTGAGCCAGCCATTGGCGGGGTTAACGTAAGACACACAAAACGAAAAATGAGAGCTCGAAACAGACCATTGAAATGTGTACAAACTAAACACGAGAATGTCCTTCAAAATGACTCGCTTAGTTTAGGCTCTATAGGTCATCAAAATATTTTTTTGCCTTTCTTTTGGTATCTAATAAAGATCACGCAATACTGTTTACGCCATCCGTCGTGTGTTTTCAGCGTCCTCATCAAGAGCTGCATTAAGAAATATGTCTTTATAATTTATCACGTTAAGGTCAACTTAAAAAATAAACTCAAAGGTAAAGGTCAAAAAGTGGTGACCCAAGTAAAGTCATGCTAAAGCATATCAGAGAAGTACATGTCCTCTCTGACCCATCCAAACTAGTTGTATTGACACAAAACTTCTATTTGGACAGGCATTATTGACCGTTTTAAAGAATAGATTTTTAAGTCTATCTTGTATAAGTAGCCAGATCCCTGGGAAGTTCGCCACCGCGCCCTTTCCCTGCGTGGCGACGAGCTCTGGCCTTTCTTCTACTCTATGGTTTATTACAACACAGAACCTACGCTGACAAATAAAAAATACTAAACGTAGCAAATCATGAGTAAAGATGTGATGTTTCGCGTAATCAAAAAAAAAACGCACTTTTCGATGTCTTATATATTTGTTTACGGAACGTTTAAAGGGAATAGTTTCACATGAACATAGAGATTTGAGTTGAAGATGGCCAAGTTGTTGGAATTCTATTGAATTAAGCTATTTTTAGAAGTTAAAACACCACTGAGGTCTAAATCGGACAAGTAATTTTGCAAAGTTTGGTTTTGACATCCTGCAAAATAAGCCCCTAGTGTATTTGAATAGCCGCGGTAAAGCCGAATGTCGTCATAACTCTCTTTATCAAGTGATTGACTGAACAGATAAGATACTTGTTTTACATTTGGCTATACATAGCCATACACTAGTCATAACATATTGTACAGCGAGAGAGGTATTTTCTTTCCTAATTTCCAAGAAAAGTTCCTCTCATATGACGTCATCAGCCCACTACTAAAACTTAGTGTTTCCATGAAATTAAGCACGGTTTGTGAGAAACAAATGTCAGAAAAATCGTGTTCGGCCCAGCAATTTCTGTTCATATTTTGCAACCATCAAGCGGGGCGTTAGCATTGGAACAACTTTCAGAAATGTGAACATTCCCTTTAAGATCAGCACGCCAAAGTTGGGGGGGGGCGCCGCCCCCGCGGTCTCAAAGTTGGGGGGGGCAAGCGCCCCCGCTGCCCCCTGTTTCCGGGCCTATGATAATGTCGACAATAAGTCGGCCAGTAGTGCTGTTTGTCCGATGTCTGTTGTCTGCCCACGTGCAGGAAGTACCGGCCTTCCCGGCGATGATCCCCATTCAGCAGTCACATATTCTTGGCATGCCTCGTCATATCCGCCGGCGCCGGCGATAAAAACAGTGCGCGTCACCGAACACCAACACACAAGAAGCATCAATACACGTTCAAAGACGCCACCAGCGTCGTATTTGCTTTTGGTTCCTATGTAGATATCTTAGGTAAAAACTGGTGGAGGGAAAAAATGCTGAAGGCCGTTCTCGACCCATGAACATTCCACCCTCAAACACGATAATGTAGGTATCGTGTTTGAAAGTTTCTTGCCATACTTATTGTTTGGTAAGAAATTGTCTAGCAATGTTGGTCTTCGGTGCCGGAAAGGTATAGGAATCATACGTTCCGGAGAATCATGACACTAACCGCCGTGATAGTATGGACACAAACCTGCTCGGTGTTCCCAAAGTCCGGCCGGTAAAAGGCCTGTTTCACTGAGACACAATCCCGTTGCTAAACATGTAATGATGTATCTTGAAAAGTAATGCGCTAATTGTTAAATGGTTTGCATACTTAGTGCACTAAGCAACGTCCTAGACAAATTGTAATTGTGTAGGACCCTTCATCTCGCTTGGGGCCCCCCACAAATCAAGTTGTTCCCCCTTGGTCTAATCCTGGCCACGCCGGTGGGTCATACTGCACAGTGCACACCAGTTGAATTAGGCAAATAACATACATGATACAGCAAATCAGTTTCGACGTAAAATGGCAGAGGTAAATCGAGTTTAGATGACAGCAGACATATTTCCTTGATATCGGGCATATACTCACTTGTCCTATCCCTGATTATGGCATCTTACATACCATATACTCAAAATCGGTCATGTAAAATGTTAGTACTACTTGTTTTCAACTGTAAATAGCATATACAAGTATTACATATACCTACAAGTACCTATAATTAATTAAGAAAAACCACGACAAGCTCCTTGTGATAGTTAAATTACATGGCTATCACAAATGATAATGTAATATGCATTGAATATATCTGGAGCATGTAACACACGCATGGTGTAACACACACACACACACACACACACACACACACACGCATGTGTAATGCGGAACAGTATTTTTTAGACGTGAAGTGCAGAAATAGTTTTTGTATTAAACGTGCGGTGCGGAAGTCTAGACACTTAGTGGAACAAGTTTCCTTAGCATCAATACTTAAATTCACCTTTTCCACAAAAATAAAGTTATTACTTGAAATTTACAAACAAGACCAAAATATACCCAATGCAAATTCATCACATTTTACATAACACTTTCCTACCGAAAGATATTTCAGGTTTTTAAAAGTGGTAAAGTTGTAAAGTAAAGTTGATAAGCGTTTTAAACTTTTCACGACCAGTACCTACTTGCAAGTACTTCTGGTCCTCATCAAACCGCTGGCTCTTCCCATATTACTTTGTCACGCAATGGAGTGGAAAATATATTTTGCGTTCTGCTTAATGTGATTATATGCCCGCCAATTTTCTACAATAAGTAGATATTAAATGAAAAGGTAGCACAATTGAAGTTCCCCGATGCACTTTTACAGCTGCCTAGTTAGTGGTTACGAACCTCTATTTGCGATTTTTTCAACATTAGGAGTTTCGTATAGTTTTGTTTCCGGCTGCTTATAACACCATGCTTTATATAATCATGAAAAATATTTTTCACTCACAAAATAAATCAACAATACAAAGGTGGCAATTCCATGAGAAGCTCATCGGTGTGCTTGGACGGCCACCTACTAAGTGTCAGCGACTTGATTAATTTACCCGCGGGGTCCCACTGGGCCTCTGCATTTACCCGCGTCCCACTGGGCCTCTGCATTTACCGCGCCCGACTGGGGGGTGTTTGGACACCTTGGAAGGACGACGTCATTAATGACCTTCATAAAACACTTTTGGTACTTTTGTATTTGTTCTTAACTTACAGCTTTGAATTAGGGAACAGTTTAATTTAATTCTTAAATTTAAATAATATCATAAACACACACGTGATAAGCACTGCAACAAGTAACAACCATGCAGTATTTGTATCTGGAATGCTTACTTACATTAGGTAGACCGTGGCAGCGCGCATTCCTTATTATTTGGATGAGCTATAGGCATGCTGCTTTGTTTCAGCGAGATTGGGCAAATAATGCTGATAATAGAAACCATTAATACATTCTTCGTTTGATAAAATGCACGTTCAACCATCAGAAAATTAATTTGTTGAGAATAATAGAGATATTTAAAGTAAAGCACTTTGCCCCTGGGTCAGGGCAAAGCACCCCTTGCCTTGGGGAAAAACCCTTCTTGTGCATTTCGGGTTGGGTTTAACCGTTCCTTCTATTTTTAAACCCTTGATCAAATAACCCGTTTTTTTCTGATAATTTAACAATTTTTAGACATGTTTGCTCTTTTATCTGCTGTAAATTTGGATTTTGATTTATTCAACCTCATTTGTATTGCTAATTTAACATAATTTAATTTGTCCCGATGGCTCTCTGCCCGGTAACCAAGTGCCGTATTTCCCCGCAGCAGACAAATTGGCACGGTCCAATCTTATGCTCTGAGCATGGTTGTAAAGGCGTTAAAAATGTAAACACAATTTAAAAAAAAAATAGTGCATGGCCTAAGACTGTTTTCCCATTGGCCATGTGCTTAACTGTAGCGGTGTATTAACTGGAGTGTTAATGCACTCCCAAAAGTAATCATACACTGCTAAGCCTCAAGTACTTGTGCTCTAAACAATCAGTCTTCGGCCATGCACTAAATCGTTTTATGCACTCGTGGCATAAAAGATTCAGTTTATGAACTCGCCTTCGGCTCGTTCATAAGCTGAATCATTAATGCCACTCATGCATAAAACTATAGTAAGCCTACGCATCGATAACGAGATTATTTTCCTGTAAGTTCCAATGATCAACATGCTCAAATTCAACATTAAAATGATGACAAACTTTCTTGTTGCACATCGTTTGCACTGGATGCGATGCTGAACCGGGAAGACCGACGCCAGTTCGATTTTGCGCCCTCTCTTAGATGAGCTGTCGTCTTTACTCGATGCTCAAGGTCTTTGCAACTTCGAGATATTGACATCGAGCGAATTACCCCACAGGTGTGCTTTGCCCAGGTCTACCATACGTAGTCGGAGTCCTAGGTAAAATAGAAGTCAGTCCTGTGCTTCTTTTAAACTATAAATGGATTAAAAACAAGAATTACAACTAGTTACCCCTTTTGAATTTGTTCTCAAATAGTCACAAAATAAGCATTAATTGTACTGAGGGAAAAAAAGGAGAAATCAGAGGATCTCATTTATAACAATGCTATTTTTTAGAGTCATACCTCATGAACAGCAGGACCTTTGGCGGGGCCATGCCCCAGTGCCCTCACTGTATCAGAAAGCAGTTCCGTTGCTTAGTACTGTCGCCGCCGCTCAAGCTTCGCGTGTGCTCTCTCATGCACGGCGGCGCCAAAAGGGCAGCTCTGGGTAGTATTCAACTCAGTCGACGAGTGGTAAGAGCAGCCGGGGTGTATTCAGCTCAGTCGACGAGTGTTTACCGGGCAGCGAACGATCGAGGCTCAAGAGCCGACGAGCCGACTACGAAAGTGACCTGCGGCTGGGCTCTGTTTTCATTGAGTCGCAATGTCGATTTGCGTTTCGACCAGATTGAGTAGATTGAGCTCTTATTTGAAGTCGATATATTATGCAGAAATACACCTATTTTTAGAGGGATAGAATCCTCAAAAAACAGAGTGGGGTATTTTCCGAAACGGTGAATATATCTGTCGCTTATTATTCACATTTCTAAGCACGCTCAACTCAGCTCAAGTACAGCACTTCCACAGCAGAGGCCCTGTTTGACTTAGAACTCACTCATTAATCATGTGTGGCCGTCTCTGAAGAGCAGCCGCCCACCGTCTCACAGGTCAGAAGCGGGAAGCGAAGCAGGTTAGCAGCGGGAAGTGAAGCAGGTCAGTAGCGGGAAGCGAAGCAGGTCAGCAGTGGGAAGCGAAGCAGGTCAGTAGCGGGAAGCGAAGCAGGTCAGCAGCGGGAAGCGAAGCAGTCGTCACCGGGAGGTCACGGGCAGCCTGGCAAAACGCAGCTGCATACCCCGCTCCCAGACAGCTCGCGACATAGTTTATCGCCGGAGAAATCGACTCGCCTCGAATGGCCCAGCGGCCGTGACTGCTGCTATCAATAGGTCACATGTTAGTCAGTCTGGAGCATCGGGCGAGGGGTAACGATCTGATGAAACTCTGACAGTTTAACCCAGAAGGTCTCCAGTCCGACGAATAATGAAGAATTTGGCACTTTGTCCAACCACACACATGCCTATATATATCTATATATACTATACACTAGCTCTATTTATATATATACTTATATATATGTATTATCTTGTATATATTTATATATACTTCTCATATATGTATATTTACATATTAGTATATATGCAGCTCATATAATACTATATATATACACGGGTGTTTCATAAAAAATGGCCACCCCTATGTTTTTTGGCTCATATCTGCCAGTTTTACCGAAGAGAACACCAAAACATACATTGAAACGCGCGAACAATTTACGCGTAGACCACTATAACATAAATCGATAGATATTCATCTGTGGCTACACGATGCCGAAAGAAAAGGTTTATCACCAACTCTAGTGAACGATTTTTGAATTTAAAAGCCATCTCCCGTTTCCATACAAACAACCGTTAACATCAGACCTCGAAATTCAGAGGATCCACGTTCCAGTTGATGGCACGCGTAAGTATGTTGCCCCTTACATCTGCATTGTTGCCTCTTGCATTTGATGCTCCCTTACCACCATGTCACACGGCTCGAAGCGTCAGAAAATTTCTGGAAGAATCCAGTGTTCCCGGCTCCCAAACATCGAGCCGAAGCCTGGCCAATTAAAGTCCGAGACTTTATTCTCTTGATTTTTCTCGTCTGAGGAGAGGTGCAGCGATTTTTAAAAGGAGAAGGCATCCACAACGTCAAAGAGGCTGAAGGACCTGCTAGGACCTGCTGGATAACAGCTTTCGAGAGGCAGTTAGCGAGTGCCGCAGTGCAGTGCCGGTCGCGAAGCGTCTCCAAGCGTAGTCCATAGTGGTGGAGCTCAGTTTAAGCGCAGACACAATTTCTGTGTGTCGCGACACAATTTATCCACGTTGAATTTTTGATATGTTCTATATTTTTAGTTGATCTTCACGATGAGGTGTCTGAGTCTTCCAAGTTTTGTTGTTGGCACTTGGAGAATATATAGTGTAATTACAAGTCCCCGTGCGACTTTTTTCGTTTACCTTGGTGGCGACGAGCGAATTTTATTTTTATTTTTTTCCGGGGACCGGTGTTTTCGTTGGTTTAAGGGGGCCCACAAATTGAATTGCTATTCGAGATATGATTATGATAGTCTGAAAGCACATTGTTTCGTTCTTTTCGAATGGTATGTTTGGTTTTCTTTCAGCCAAAATTATTGCAGATATGAACCGAAGAACTTAGGGGTGCCATTTTTATGAAACACCCTGTATTATATTATATATATAATATAATATATATTTTTATTATATTTATTTATATATATATATATATATTATAATATATATATATACATTCATATATAAATATATATATATATATATATCTTGGCATATATTTTCATTCCTAAGATCCAAGATCCAATCACGATTTCTTGAAGAGAAGCTGGGGTACTCAGCAGCATACCGGACATTCATTGCATGTTATGCATTCAAGGCGGTTAAGTTGATAAAGTTCGCTGAAGGGACACTAAAAGTGCTTTGGTTGACAAGAGCGATAGCATAACATGCCTGTCAGCTAACTGACAGACTCATGTCAGGCTGGTGAGCAGAGCTCTATCAGCAGTCTGCACCACCTGGCAATATTCTGAGCATCCTGCGGTTACCGGTTTATTAACCTGGGCCAATCACAGGTGCCTCTCTCTAAGGTGTCGCCTCATGAATGACCACTGGCCAATCACAGGTGCCTCTCTCTCTCTAAGGTGTCGCCTCATGAATGACCTCATGAATGACCACTGGCCATTGCACTCCACCCTCTTGACTGGAATCTTCAATGTGTCTGGAATCCACTATCGGATGAAGTTCACTGGTCTCGTCCCCAGAGCTCTTTACTCTCCACTCCGGTGTCCACTCGGAGCCAGAGGGAGCTTCTCTGGATGCATTCTGATAGACGATATGAAGGTGCATACATCAGAAGTAGAAGCCGCTTGTTGTGATACAGGCTTTTGGTAGAAATACCGCTTGCATGTTCCAACGAAATGGGGAAAATGCAGTCACGTCCATGTTTCTGATGGGAAATGAATGAAGAAAGAGAAGACCGTTATCGCGGAAATTACGTACCTACACAGGGTAACATTTTAATCCAACATAAAAAGTACGTGGAGTTGCATGAATTCAATATTTTTGAAGGTGTATGATCAAGTCAGGAACTTAACCCGGCATTGGCTGGGGTCTCAGCCGAACGCCATTGCCTGGGGGGGGCGTTTTCGCCCCCTCGTTATCTTCCGAATCAATAACCGCAGCGAGACGCGCAAAGCGGCAATCGAAAGCCCTTACTGAGACGCATCTCAAACATACGCGAAATTTTCAGAATATGGTCACATATAAGGTCTGAGTAAGATCAAAGGACAAGATGCAGATATTTGAGTTTGCGGGCCATACTTCCCGTTCCCATACAAAGCTTTAGATTGAGGGCGTTATTTAGGGCGTTATTCGCCCCCTCCCAGCCAATGGTGAGTTAAGCCACATCCGGTTTACCGATATGTGCCTTAAGCCAAATCAGGATCACACAAATTACAATCTGTATCAAATGACACAGCGACCTTCCATCCGTTAATTAGCGAAACGGTCGTCCAACTGGCCGAAATCAGCAGACGGTAAACTTTATTAGGCAATGACCTACACCTGCCCCGGTTCAATTGCATCGTTCTGAACAGCATCCGGCACGCCGCCAGCCTCAGAGAAGGTTAACACCATAATCTTGACAGCTGCTATGTAACAGGGTGGGAAAAGAAGTAAAGAAGGAATGGGAGCGGGGAATACCAAAGCAGGAATGTAGGCGAATACCAGACTACCAAAGCGGAAGATATAATATACCAAAGCAAGTGGAAAGGTGGATATCAGACTTCTTAGTGACGTACACGTGAATGGAATCTATGAACGGACTCCTCGATACACTTATGTAATCAAGCAACGACAGTTGCATCAGCTCGACCGGGACTGTTCGGCTCTACACTAGTGGTGTCAATCGGTAACCAAAATTTTGGTTACCGAAAAAATTGTGCGACCAATTCGGTAATCGGTCGGCCAGGCTGATAAATTTTTGGACACTTTTTGGTCAGCTTAATCTTGTTTAAATAAGAATACTGTTTAAAAATCGGTCAAATCTTGGACATTTTTGGCCTCAACCGAAATCGGTCAATATTTGGACAACCAAAATGCTTCCTGTTTGGTATTGGATTGGTTTTGGTCAGGAAATTTTGGGAAAATGACATCACTACTCTACACACACGGGTGCGTTTTTCATGCGTTGCGGCACGTTCCGATCCGTCACGGCGGGTCTGACGTACGGCTGTCGCGCTTCTCGATACGTCTCGACGCGTTGCGATGCGTCACGACGCGGATAACAAAAAATCCGCTTGTTTGCAGCTTGGGAAAACTATTATTTGAGGAATGTTGGGTAACCAAACGCAACGCAACACATGAAAAACGCACCCGTGTGGAGCGGACATTAGTAGTCGAGGCTCTCTAGGAGGTACCTACCTACTGCTTAAAGAATGCTTTTAAATTGATGTCTGAAGAAACTTGCACATGTCACAGAAAAGATATATAATATAAATATATATATATAATATATATATATATATATAATTATATATATATATATATATATATATATATAAGAGCATCAGGAGCGTTCCTCTGGCGTTCACTTGGCGGTTGATGACTGGATCAGCGTCCCGGATGTAGACCGCTTTTTAACACCTGAAGTTTCTTCCTGTTTTGGCACCGCGCGAGAATGGTCGTGTTGTCGATTAGCAGCTGTCTGGTTAGTGGGGCCTCATGGGCCTCATGGTGACGCTTGGGGCCTCCGTCTTGCGCCATATGCATAGTAATGCGTCTGGATAGGGTAGTCGTGGTGTGACCGATGTAGGTACTTGGACAGCGCGCACAGTCGCCGGTAGTACAGCGTATTTGGTACACTACATTGGTTCTCTTCATGAGCGACTGATCTTGGGATAAGAGCATAGTCTCAAAAACTGCAAACCTGTACAAGATCAAGACAACATCAAACTCGTCATCTATTACCGAAGCCCAAAGGTTACCAGCCTGGTTATGAAGAAAAACCTATCCCAAGATGATGAGCCTGATGATGTCCAATGTTGGATGAAAAGTCGCGAATAGGTGATTTAATGCATAAACTAAATGAAGAAAACAGAAAGACTGTCCGCAGAATCGAACGACTGAATAAGAAGCTGATCAACAATGAATATGCTGTGGTATACAACAAGTTCTGCATAAAAGAGAATCTGCTACCCCGGTATAATATAATACGAAATTAAGTTTTTTTAAAAAGGGAAACCCAATCCTTGGAACGCCGGTTTGAATTTAATGACTTTGATTGGAGACTTGATTATCTGGGTGAATGAGACAATGCTAAACATATATAAGATTGGCTTAGAAAAGACTCAAAGAAACTAGAAAATGCTAAAGAATTCGTCATTTTTAACGCAACATATATATTAATATATTAGTATCAAGTCTCAAAGCCTTCCAAGTTGACACGTCAAAACGACGCATACAAACGGCCTTATGTGTTCGCTGCCACAGCAATACTGTTCTGGGATCAAATCTGACTGGCTCGCTCCCCTCGCATTCGCGGTTCCTGGGTCAGACAGTCCCAGTGACTCCTTCCTCAACTTACTGCCCTAACCGTGGTCGCACCTCTTCTTGCCCTCCCGCTCCCCCAGACCATCAAACAATCGGTACTCCCTATTCGGGCTATGCACTTCACGCATACCTATCGCGACCGTAGCGCCACGTGGTGGCAGAGGAACATACATATGAGACCGACTGTACATAATACATATCACATGCTCATTAAGTTGGTGTGTCTTTTGATTGTGGATGTCTACGTTTGGATACGGTCATCAGTTCGGCAGATATATTATTGTCATACGCGATACAAGACAGGTTAGTTTGAGTCGGTGAAGGAGCAAATGAGTGTCGAGCACCAAAAAGTCGAATCGGATAATCCAGTTGGATGGTCCAATTGGATCCAATTGGTTTGTCAAATTGGATCCAATTGGTTAGACCAATTGTATCCAATTGGTTTGTCCAATTGGATCCAATTGGTTTGTCCAATTGGATCCAATTGGTTGATCCAATTGGATCCAATCGGTTGATCTAATAGGGTCTAATTGGTTGATCTAATATAATCCAGTTGGTTGGTCCAATAGGATCCAATTGGTTGGTCCAATAGGTTTATCCATTTCAATTTCAATATAGGACAGTCCGTTAGAAATCTTAGTGTGATTATGCAATTGGATCCAATTGGAGTTTTTGACTAGGGTTATAACTAGTGGTGCCAGTTTCAGAAAATATTTGTCCAATGTCCAACTGATGTCCAAGACCGTGGTCAGCTGTCCGTCCGAAAACTGTACGAAAGATCATTGTTTGTCCGAAATTGTCCGAAATCAGAAACAAATGCATGATATGGAACGTAAACATCCAGTGATCAATTCACTAAATATATACATATAAATATAGGCATTTGTGTTCAAATAACGCAACAGTTAGGATACCAGAAAGCAAAATCATTATATATCCATTTAAATACATGACAAGCCAATCCTTGGCCATTGGATGTCCGAAAATGTCCAAAGAAAATATGTTTTATGTCGCGACCGACACCGATCGGTGTTCGGACAAATTCGGATTTCCGAAAATGTTTGCACCGATTGGCACCACTAGTTATATCCCTATAAATGTACCAATTTGGGTCAAAATCATTGACATATTAGTGCCATTTTGCATTGTGAGGGGTCGATTTCTCATGAAATGCCCAAAATGCAATAAATACCTAAATATTGTTCTCTCATGTTGAAGTGGTAAAGAGCCTTTGAACCTCCGATCCAATTGAATCCAAATGAATCGACTGATCCAATTAGACACTTTGCTGTCCTATTGGACGATTTATGAGTCTAATTAGATTGATGAAAAATCCAACGGGATATTCTGTGATCCTTTTGGACTAAAAGCAGTCCAATTGGATTCCAAACGGATCCAATTGGATATTCCAATGTCCAATTGGTCTTTTTTACTAGAGTGCAATGCTTTGTGCTAAGGACTTTCAAGCAACAAAGTTAAGCGACCGATGCTTAAAGGCCTGAATTTCACATTGCTTGGTAAGCGGCTGCATGTTGCAAATAACCTAACTTACTTTTTAAAGTAAGTCTGTCTGTCTTTCTTTCTGTCTGTTCGCCATTTTTCTTCAATATACGTTTTATAAGTACGAAAGCTGAGCGTAAAGGTAGATAACTTCTCGACACATAAGCATCTAACTACTAGTCGTTTTCACGATGGCTTATTTTGGCGCGAAATGTTTTAAAACATTTTAAAATATGTTTTAAAATGTGTTTCAGTGGTAGCCGTCTTCTTGATGGAGCTAATTTGCGAGAAATTGTGTAACCCTCGCCCGTATGGGTCCCGTAGGGCGAGGGATTAAATTTTTTTGTTCGCTAAATTCAGTCCATCGTGAAAGCGGCTACTACTGAAACATTTTAAAAACATTTTACAATGTTTTAAAACATATCGCGCAAAATAATCCATCGTGAAAACGGCTTAACTAAATCTGGAGTTTCAACATAAAAATTAACTCAAATACATAAAAGATGTCATTTCATTTTATATCACTTTTTCAGAAACAATCATAACTAAAAATGTGCAATTCTATCTGGCGACCAAATCAACAATCCAGGGAGTTCAGAATGCATTTTAACGGATCGCTGCAGCCAAACAGATCCTAAGGGAGGATCTACCCTACATTCTTATAAGCTCTGGATCCGACAGAAACTATCTCATAAGAATACTAAGGACTAGTGGTGCCAATGGCAATCGGTGCAAACATTTCCGGAAATCCGAATTAGTCCGAAGATCGGTTCGGCTTCGGACGGACTAAAGTATATTTATTTTGACATTTTCGGACATCCAATGCCCGAGGATGGCTTGTCGTGAAAACCACTTACCCAGTTACTTTTTTATCAATAAATATTTGCTTGTATATACATGAATACATGATGATTGTGGCCTTCTGATATCTTATCTGTAGCGATATCTGACGCAAATGCCTATACTTATGCATATATTGGGAATAATACACTGAATGTTTTACATTCCATATCATGCATTTTTCTGCTTTCGAACAAATTTCGGACAAACAATGATTTTTGGACAGTTTCGGACGAACAGCTGGCCATGGTATTGGACATCGGTACGGTTGAACATTGGACAAATAGTTTCTGAAACTGGCACCACTACTAAGAACAGTGAACACTGTCGCATTTTGCAAGTGGTCTCTCGGGCAGCGTGTCAGTAAGGGCAGTCTCTGGATCTCATGAGCTCTCCTGACTAGGCACTCCCCGAGGTGTACCCGTAACAACAGATTTTGAAAATGATATACAGACCTGGAAACAACTAAAGAGAACCGTGGGAGCTGCAGAGTGTGTCATCCCCGCCGGCATGTGCCAGTGAGTCAGTGGTAGGTCTGAGGCAGAAGGCAGAGCCGTGCCTCAGGCGAAACGGAGCCGTTACCTCGAGCGTGTGCTGAAGAGGAGAGGTACAGAAAATCCTAAATCTCTGGCCACAGCCTAGTCAAGGCCACGGAATGAGCTGGCAAGTCACAGCTTTAGTCACGGCGCTGCAATGCTAACNCCCCCTCCCGTATTTCCGCAAAAACTTGAAAACCGTAACAGATAACGACGTCAAAGTTTCAGTACCTTATCCAGCATCAATTTGACGTCTACCCTTTAAAACGATCATCGAAAAAGTTGAGAAACTTTGGGAGATAATGACGTTGTAAATGACTCATGTATGCCATTTTTGGTTGAATAACGATGAAATGTTTGATTGCAATCGTAGACATACAATAGCTTGAAGGCATATCGCAACGGCAAACTGATAAGGGAAAGGAAAATTTAATTCTCACAAGATGCAAGGTTTTCGGATTTCCCAAATTTTGGGTTTTTTGACCCTTCAAGAATAAAGAAAAACGGATTTTTCAGAATTTTTTCCCCAAATTGGAAATTTCAAAGGTTCTAAAAAGGAATATATATAGAAAACAAGGTAATGAAATGCCCAGACCAAATTTCAAAGTAATAGCTCGTTTTTTCAGTGACTGATTGCTCGCCAAGCATAATATGATGACGTCATTTTTCAAAATAACTTCTTTGGATTATTTTGACCTGATACAGAATATACATGTCATTTTTGTGTTTATGAGACAAAACTAACCTAGGAAATGCCATTGCTTATTCATATAGATCCAGTTATTCAGTTTTGACCTTAGATGACCTGATCTTCGACCTTTGAACGGGGTCAAGTTGAAAATGACTGTTATTCTATCGCAGTTCTTACTGCAAAATGAACCCTAAAAACATTGTCACAAGGCTTTATTGTGCTTCTCTTTGTGACAGTGCGCTTTTGTGGCTGACTTGACTTACATTCTGCATGCAATTTCACTTTTACTTAAGCAATAGATGTATTACACCTTTGAGAGCTTTATGTGCATTACAGTCTTAATCAAGAGGATTTAATTGAAAGTATGCAACCATTAATTCAATTAAACTCGAACTTTCATATGAACCTGACCGTGACCTACATTTTACCTAACTGATAAAATTAATGGTATGCATTCGATTCGAGTCATTGAGAGCTTTCGATCGTCCGCCTTGGCGCGTCTCGCGCGGTTATTGTTGGAAAGATAAGAGGGGGGGTAATATTTACCCCCCCCCTACGCCGCGCGTTCGGCGAGAGACCCCTACGCCACGCGGGTTAAGAAGAGATTTGTAAGCTACTGATAAGGCGATCCTGGGGAGTTCGCCACCGCCCCCTTCCCCTGATGGCGACGACCCTGGCTTTTTGCATCAGGTTTATTACACAGAACCTCGCTGACAAATACAAAATATAAAGTACATATGAGTAAAATTGTGATGTTTGCATAATTTTTCAAAAAACTCATACTTTCGATGTGTTATATATTTGTTTACGGAACGTTAAGATCAGCAACGCCAAAGTTGGTTGGGTGGGGGGGGGAATGCCGCCCCCGCGGTCTCAAAGTGGGGGGGGGGGGGGGGGCAAGCGCCCCCGGGCCCTTTGCGCCCCTGGTTCCCGGGCCTATGTGTGAGGGTCAAATATCTGTGAACAGAAGCTCCTCTGTCCTTAACCATCGCCCTGGTTGGTGGTGGGGGGGGGGTCATTTTGACCTTTCCCTGAGTTTTTTTCCGGAATAGCGAGAAAACGGCGGCGCGCAGCGCCGCCAAATTTTGCATAGCTGTTGGAACATCATTTGCCCACACGTTGACACAAAATTACTTCAGGTCATTCGAGGTCAGTCACAAGGTCACTTTAAGTGACCTAACCTTTCAAAATGTTTGGGATCGTGCCAAAGCCACATATTTTATTCGAAAGATTTGAAACATGCAGGATTTTATAAGATTATAAGTACCTACAACTTATTAATCTTTGATTTTTTTGTATCGGTGACCTAAGGTCAGATCAATTTTCTGACCTCCCCATTATAAGTGAATGGGAAAAGAATCAAATGCTTCCAATTCAGAAAATATACGACGGATCAGGCTATTTCTTTCAGATTCATGTTTTCGGGCTCGTTATGGATGATTAAGGTGCAGTTGTTGCTCAATGATTACTACAAGGTCATCAAATGGACGTAGAGGCTCCATAGTCCATTATACAATATAAATGTTAAATTATTAACAGCATTACTTCAATGGTACACTACTTACCATGGTAAAATGAGATGACCTCTGCCCCTGAAATGAGCTATATTTCAATTTAATATGCATGGTAAGACTACCTATACTATGCTTGTTAAAATAAGTAGGTACACATTTCAGTGTTGCATCCACAGCAACACATAAATTCAATTTATTACTGTAGGCTGCAATCTGATCTGAAGGTCTTATCCAGTCAAATTCGTAGACGATTTAGTCCAACTTACCCATGTATGTAGGTAAATAATTTAAATATTCCAAATTAATATATAGATGCCCATTCTCTCACCTTTACTCACAAATTGAAATACACATTTGACATGCAAATATCCAGGGCCTAGTAGTGGCCAAGAACACATGCAGTAAAATTAATTCATGAAGCTTCAAATATGTAATAGAGAAGGTCTCCAAAAATAAATGAAATATGCGAAGTAAGAATATAGTACTATCGCCTTGGTACTATCTGCTGCTCTATGACAACAAAGTTAATCAATACAATATTTTGTTTACATCCTCTATCAGTTTGATTCATTTTGATTATAGCTTACGTTGTACACATAAACACATCATTGCATTGAATTTATTCAGTTATAAGATTCATACCAAGAACTGGTATTCTGTTCAACAAGTAAATCACTTATCACTTGCACTTTCGCAAGGATTTTGATGAAAGTTTGTATAAATATTTTGATTTTCTTCTTTCTTTGTGACACCTCCGGAACTGACACAGGTGTTTTTCTTAGGTTGGTTCGGTTGGTTAGTACCTACACCTTTGTTTTTTGTTTTTGTATTGCTTTTGATTAACTAGGGTCTAGAAGCTTCCCAGATACATATCTGGAGATAGAAGATATTACATTACCATCTTCAAGAAATAATATCTATGATCTATCTCTTTACTCTATGCACAATTGAAAATGTCAGAGCAAAATGCAGATTCTACAATCCTGGTGAACTGGATGGATGCTCTTTAACAAATATGATCACTATGATTCATGT